>JAEANM010021407.1:0-11861 GCA_017656035.1 Myanophis thanlyinensis
AGAAAGAAAGAAAGAAATTTTGGGGGCATAAAAATAACAGCTGTGATTTTATATGACTTTTCCTGCAATTCAATCAAATGCAAAAATTTGAACATCCGGTATGACATAATAGAACATTCTGTATAAATTGAAAACAGAGCTCATTATCTTGGTGGTCAGCTGCTTGAATCATAATGGCACGTTCAATAAATTTTCAGATCTGGATAGCACTTAACACTTATATACCACTTCATTGTGGTTTACAACACTCTCTAAGCAGTTTACAAAGTCAGTATATTGCCCCCAATTTGGTTGGGGCACTATGCTGTCTATTTGGATATTCTAAAGCTTAAATATAAAATCTTCCATTTCCCACATCATTAGTTTCTTGGATCTGATTTAATATCTGTTCATTGAAACATTTTGGTACAAGATAGCTTGAAAGAAAAAAAGAGACAGAAGCAAAAGATGGATGAAGTGCTATGGAACCGGTTCTAAAAAAGAATACTACTTGAGTGCTAAAATATTTCTTGGCTGTTATCATTATAGAACAAAGATTTTTTACTGGGTTTTTAAGCATCTTGGAGACAAAGAGATTATAATCTAATTGCCGTGTTAATATTTGATTTCTCTTAGTCGGGGGAAGCCTGGAGAAAGGAAAGGAGAAGAAATTTGAACAAATCTGATGGCATTTTTAAGGATGCTGAGACATGGGCAATTGTTTAGCTTGACCTGCTCATGGTTTAGATAAGAAGGAAGTGGGTTTGTTCCAGTTTATCATAAACATCAGCTTTCTTGCATTTGCTGAACCTAGAAATCCTTCAACTACTGTTCTCATAGAATCTCTTTAATAAAAAGGGAGGAGATTTATTTAGAAAAAAGGGAGGAGATTATAGGAATTCCGGCAACTGAACTCTTTCTAAACTACAACCAATATATGCCAAAAAAAAAAAAAAATTAGTAGAAAAAGCAAACAACCAAGTTAAGAGAGCATGAAGAATTCCCAAATGCATTCAAGTGGATTTTGTCCCTATTTTTGAAAATACACTTTATGCCCGTGTATCCATAGAGCTCTTCATTAAGAAAGAAATTGCAATTAGTTATTTATAAACTATTCACTGAATCCTTTTGAGTTTGGCAACTGACGTCACGGTACATTACTCCAACAGCTTTTATTAAATAATTAATTCACTGCTTAATCCCTGTATTTTGGAACTGATGATATGCCACCTTTGAGATCACAAATTGATGTGGCTCAAGGTGAGAGATTTGTCTTCTTTATTTATACCTGAATTATCCAATTCAGGTTCTCCTGCTTTTAGCCAATACTATTTTTAAATATCATTATGATTTTCCATTAATTTTGCTGTCGTAATCCGTATTCTTTTAGGGTTCCATTGGTGCAGCTGGCATCCCAGGGAGCAATGGAGCCAAAGGAGAAACTGTAAGTTTTTTTTTTTCTTCTTCCCTCTTTTTAATCCAGTTTCCCTTGTAGTGTAAACCAGGTGTTTGGATCAATCTTCATTGAAAGGAACATTTCTAGGGGATTAATATTGTGGTTCCAAATGTAAGAAAACAAATAAAAACAGGTTATTAACCTCAACAATCCTATATTTGGGTTAAGAGAGCAATCTTATAGATTTATCTGTTCTGTGAATCTCTGAGGAGGAATTTCAGTTGTCATCCATTAAAATGCTGTGCTGTAACTAGAAATTTCACAGGAACAGTTGAGCAAAACAATTCGGCAAAACACAGCTATTTGTTTCTCTGCAAACAAAAGTTTGCCAGCTGAGATTTGATGGGTGGAAACACAAGATATCTGATGGGGTCTGAAAACAATAATTATCCACTTCAATGTCTACAAGTGTGCAAGCAATCTTCTTCAGCAATAGTACATTTTTTAAAGGTAAATGTTTCCCCTGTCCAGTCATGTCCAACTCTAGGACATTATCTCTGTTTCTTAGTTGAGGGAGCCAGCATTGCCCAAAGATGCTTCCATGGTCATGTGGTCAGCATGACTATACACCAAAGTTCATGGAGCACTGTTATCTTTCTACTAAAGTGGTACCTATTTATCTACTCACATTTTCATGCTTTAGAACTGTTAGGTTGGCAGCAGCTGAAGCAAGTAACCGGGGCTCACACCATCACATGATGGTAGGGTCTCAAACTGCCAGTCCACAAGCACCTTAGGAACAGCAATAGTACTTAGTCTTATATACTGCTTCATAAGTATAAGCAGTTTACAGAGTCATCATATTGCCCCCAACAATCTGGGTCCTCATTTTTCCCAACTTAGAAAGACGGAAGGTTGAGTCAACTTTGAGCCAATCAGAATTGAATTGCTGGCAGTCAGCAGAATTAGCCTGCAATACAGTATTCTAACCACCATGCTACCATGACTCTTAACCATTAAGGTACCAAAAAGATTTGGAGTAATGGAGACAGTGAATGCTCTTTCCCTGGGATGTAGATTTCCATATTCCAAGATGTGATGTAATGGTATGTGAGAACAACCTTGGGAAGACTGACACATTTATAATAAAATATAGTAGGGTTGATTTTTAAAATGCATCACTTGAAATTATATTTTACCCACTGACACTTTGATTAAACCATATCTTTCACGTTTGCATAATAGGACTGAGCAATCAGTAGATCTTTAATCATCCTTGTTTGGTGTGGAGAGATCATTTGTTTTCCTAGATCTAACTAAGGTGAGAGAAGACATTTTTGAAGACATCTTCTCCAAAATGTCTTTCTTTGAAGACATTTTGCTTCCCAGAGCTGAAGAGCCTTCCTGGATGAGAAGCAAATTGTCTTCAAAGAAGAAAGTCCAACTGCCTTTTGAAAAAGCACCTTTGGGACAACCATACCTGGATGACTGAGAATCTCCATAGACAAAACTGGATGAAGTTCTGTCTTCCAGAAATCTTGGAGTAATTGTGTGAAAACTTTCCATTTCTCTCACAGTTTTCAGTATAGCCTGGTTCCTAAGGTTCCCACATCAAGTCTTTGCAATGAATCCTATTTTGCCTTCCCTTTAGGGAGAACCTGGTCTTCCTGGAGCAACTGGACTTCCTGGACCATCTGGCCCAAAGGTATATGAATATATTTAAACAATGTCAAGAATGAGGTTCACAGGACTTCATGAAAGATTTAGCTGTTTGGGATTTAATACTGAAGGTGGTATTATCCAGCTTAAATATGCCAGAAATTTCAGATGCACCCAGTTCCTGATCAAGAGAGAGACTCTTTGTTGTTGTTAGGTGTGAAGTCAGGTCCAACTCATTGCGACCCCATGTACAATGTTCCTCCAGGCCTTCCTGTCCTCTACCATCCCCTGGAGTCCATTTAAGCTCACACCGACTTCTTCTGTGACTCCATCCAGTCACCTCATTCTCTTCTTTCGTCCCCTTCTTGTTTTGCCTTCCATCGTTCCCAGCATTAGGCTCTTCTCCAGTGAGTGAGTCCTTCCTTCTCATTAGGTGGCCAAAGTATTTGAGTTTCATCTTCAGAATCTGGCCTTCTAAAGAGCAGTCAGGGTTGATCTCCTCTGGGATTGACCAGTTTGATTGCCTTGAAGTCCAAGGGACTCGCAAGAGTCTTCTCCAGCACCAGAGTTCAAAGGCCTCCATTCTTTGGCGCTCAGCCTTCCTTATGATCCAACTTTCACAGCCATCCATTGCAACTGGGAAAACCACAGCCTTGACTATATGCACTTTTACTGGCAGGGTGATGTCTCTGCTTTTTAGTATGCTGTCTAGCTTTGCCATGGCTTTCCTCCCCAGAAGCTACTATCTTTTGATTTCTTGGCTATAGTCCCCATCTGCAGTGATCTTGGAGCCCAGGAAAATAAAATCTGTCACTACCTCCAGATCTTTCCCATCTATTTGCCATGAATTGAGAGGGCCAGGTGCCATGATGTTAATTTTCTAAATAATCTCCTCATTAATAGGAGAGACTCCTAACTCCTTACATAACAATTTGTCTAAAATCTGATTCACTGGAAAATGTAGTATCTTTGATCATAAATTCAATGTAAAGAACATGTATAAATAGTCCCTTTCAATAGTCCCTTTTCCTCATTAACTACTATTATTTTTCCAAATAGCTGCAAAGTAATATATACTTATTTCCATTCTAATAAAGTAGTACTACTGCAATACAAAGTTGTCAGCATATTTTTTTTCCCCTTATTCCCTTACTTCCTTAGTCAGCTTTTATACTAATGCAATGGCTCATTTATTAATGTGCCAATACTTAACTCTACTGAGAATGTTGCATTTGATTTCTAAAATACAGTAATAGCTTGTCTGGCTGAAAACGTATTTGAGTCACTGAAGATTAATAGCGATACTAATTTTGATTTGTAATCTCCTTTGTATTTAAGTTTCTGGAGTATTTTTTTACTGTTTCAGCAAAGTACACGCCAGCATTTGCATTAATGTTTTTGCAACCTAAAGAAGTCAATACAAATTCTATACTGTTTCTTGTCAGGTTTTGACTTAGGGAGTTGTAGCCCACTTATGATCGCCAGACCAAACCACACTTTCGGTTTGTTCTCTAGCATGGAAAATGCCAGCCATGAAAATTGATTTACCTTAAAGGATAATTAATTTGGAAATTCTTTGTGAAAAATATAACACAAATGGACAATAGACTAATTTGGGAACCTGATAATGTGAACAATTTTCCATGCCACCCTTTCCCTCCTTCGTATCTTAACTTCTTTGGATTCAGTAAGTTTATATCTTTTATATTCTTTCCTTCCATGTACATGGCCACATAAACCATCATTCCTAGTCAATATGTATAAGGTTGAAATCATAGTGATCTCATGGATATATTGGGTGGTAAATGTTACTATTGTCAAACATTACTATTTTTTCCCCTAGATATCTTTCTGAGACATCCCTCTGGATGTATCTCTATTTGGGCAGCTAATAAGTTTGAATGAATGAATGAATGAATGAATGAATGTGTACATACAGTATAGCACATACATATATGAATGCATTTTTTTATTATCCACTCTTAGGCCTTAGTTCTTAGATTATCTGAAGCTTTGGACTTCAGAGAAGATCAACTAAGTACTTTCTTTTAGTTGAGCCAAATATATTTAGCCTCTCCTAAATTTATTGTTGGCTTAATCCAGTTAATCCATAAGCAAGGGGTGTGAAAATCAAGGCCCAGGGCCTGGCCCACAGGTACTTAACTCTGCCTCATAGGGCTGCCCTGGAAACAGAAAGACTGGTCTGTGGTGCTTCTGCCAGCGAAAACGGGCTCCCGAGCTCCGTTTTCAGCTGCCATGGCCTCCTGCAACCCTCTGTCTGTGAAAATGAAGTTTGGCCTTCCTGAGCTCTGTTTTCACTGGCAGAGGGTTGCAGGAGGTCCTGGCAGCCAAAAATAGAGCTCAGGAGCCCATTTTCATCAGCAGAGTGCTCAGGCCACCAGAGATGCCGGACAGGAGTGACATCAAATTGGCCATGCCCACCCTGGCCACGCTCACCCTAGCCCCCTGAGGTCAAACACAACCCTGATGTGGTCCTCCATGAAATTAAGTTTGACGCCCCTGCATAAGCACATTGTGTGGCATGCCTATGATGGGAAATGATGGCTTAATCCAGTGATAGAATAAGTAGCTGATCATCATCTGGTGCAACATATAGATAATACCATGATGTTTCATCTTTATATCAATTTACCCAGAACTGTTTCATTGCAAGCACAAAAATATGCTGGTGACTAGCCACCTGATTTTTAACTCTCAAGCAATTTGCTTTTCAGAAAGGCTAACAAGATGTTTACAATACTGTCAAATTAGCCTATTCAAGAGGATTTACACTTGTTTATGTAAATAATCTACCATAAACTTTGATTATCTTCTCAGATTTTGTTTTCCTTTCCTTTTTGCTCAGGGAGAAGAAGGCCGTTCAGGTCCCCCAGGACGTCAAGGTTATGTTGGAGCACCTGTAAGTTAGGATTTGTTGTCATCATTCATATAATACTCTAAATGAATGCAGTACAATGGTTAACATTCAAGAAGATATATGATTCTCAGACCAGAACCAGAGCACTACTTATTGTACACAGATATTTGGTTAAGGGTGGTCAAGGGTGGATAATTATGGCTCCTTCATGACTCCTGGACTTCAACTCCCAGAATTCCTGAGCCAGTGTCAAGGGGTGGACAAGTATGGCTCCTTCATGACTCCTGGACTTCAACTTCCAGAATTCCTGAGCCAGCCATGCTGGCTCAGGAATTCTGGGACTTGAAGTCCACAAGTCATAAAGGAGCCATAATTGCCCACCCTGGGTTAGGTTATCAAGTTAAGGAAGACAGAACAATTCCACTCAAGAAGGTCAAAGATAGAGCTATGCAGCCCTTCTGATTCAATTCCCAAGATACATCTTCTGATAATCCATCCCTGGAGAAGATGAAAGGTAGAGAAGAAGCTCCTTTAATGTCCCACAAAGTCTGGAATCAAAGAAAGGCAGAACGGATTTACTCAGAAGTCCACTTAATTTCACAATGTGTGTCATGCATCTGAGAAGGTCAACTATGGACATAATAGTTCCTTAGGAATTTGTGTTTGAGCCAATCAATTTTGCAGTCTCCAGGTAACGTATTGATGCACCTGTAGAATGAATCTGTAAAGGCTTATCAATATGTACAGTGGACAAATTCGTTTGTCTACTGTAGCTTCCCATGAAATTTGAAATCAAAGAGAGGCAGAACGGAAGTCCATTTAATTTCACAATGTGTGTCGTGCATCTGAATTTGTGTTTGAGGAATTTGTGTCTGAGCCAATCAGTTCTGCAATCTGCAGTTAGAATGAATCTGTCAGGGTTCCAAGTAACACCCCAAAGTAATCAAAACTCTCAAGTCCTTGGAATGAGATTTTATTGAAGACATCATATTGGCACATCTGGAGAAAACCCAAATCTGAATCCCCGCATTTTCTCCACCTAAAGTAAAGTCAAAGTTTCTTCCCCTAAATCATCACATGCCACCTTCTGCTCCAATCCAAGTAGGGTAGCATCTAAAGTTCATTTTCACGTCCAGCTCCAGCAGGTGCAGACCAAATGACCTTGCTTCTCATGAGAAAGAATGCAGCAAAGATAAGACTCCTCATCTTGCTATCTAATTCTAACTTCCCATTACATCTTATAGAGAATCAAGACTAAAAGAAACTACCGTAATGCTCATAAAAAAAAAAAAAAATAGAAGAGAAGATACATATTCAAACATTCCCTTTACTCTTGACAGAAACTGTATAGCCTTATCAATATGTACAGTAGACAAATGAATTTGTCTACTGTAGCTTCTCTTACTGTCTTTAGAACTTTTAAGTCTGCACTAAATTTTCAGATGTCCCAACCAGTTTGAGTATTTGCATAATCCAAAAGGGCAAAATAGAAAAGGATTAGTAATCACATATGCCAGATGTAAGTATTCTTTGCAGACATGCCTTCACTTCCCCATTCATTCATCACATTGTAGACATATTGTGTAACAATGTTTATTGCTTAATGAGAAATAAATGTATTTTTTTAAATCTTTAATTGGCTGTAACTTAATTGTTCAGATCCCCGATGAAACCATGTTTGTTCGGGAATAAAACAACTTCATAATAATTAGTCTATTTGGTCCCATCTTGTCTTTTGTAGGTTGTAACTATATCCAATTTACCTGATATTAGTTTTTACAAAATGTTGAGGAACAATTTAGATGGTTCTTTGACTTCAAGAAATTTATGCAACATAGATTTATCCATCTGGCAAGCTGCTATACACAATTAAGTTCATGATAAGGTCAATTTTATATAAATTATCCATAGCAAGTGTGCATATATTGACCTCCACAAAGCTCATATAGACTGATAATATCATTCTAACTTTATGGGTTCTCATCACATGGATTATACATCTTTTTCCTTTATAATGGCAGCTTTTGCTTGTTCAATAATGTCACTGTTCATCAGTTGAGATCATGTCTGTTGTTAAATAAGGGAACTCAGTTTTCACTAGCTTCCTTTATTTGGTTGTAAAACAGTTTATTTTTTATTTTTTTAATAGATTAAAGTCAAAATATTGACTTTGTTGATCAACGCTCCAAGAGCAATTAGCCTAGACATTTTAAAAATGGTTGTATAATTTTATTCTATTTTATTTTATCCTTGCTGCTATCTGAGCTTTTTGCTGAGCTGATGATATTACCTAGTTTGGTTTTGAAACGTCTGTAAGAAGACAACCAAGCTCAAGTTCATTTCAATAATAATAGAGTATAAGATATCTTCTTTCTTCAATAGAACTCAACATTTATTCAGCCACTCGGTGAACATTCCTAGCCCACCAATAGCTCATCTGGTTATCCTCAAAGATATTGGTGTCAATGTGATTCCTGTCATTTCCTACTTTCTTTCTTTTTCTTTCTTTTTCTAGGGTTTGCAAGGGGAAAGAGGAGAAAAAGGACCCCGTGGTGACAAGGTACAAATAATTTGTCAAATAATATGCCATGAATATGAGTACAAGTTTGGAACAGAACTGGCTTATGATAGACATTCCATGTCAAATATGCTATACTTAAAAGGTAAAGATAAATGTTCCCCTCACATATGTGCTAGTCGTTTCTGACTCTAGGGGGCAGTGCTCATCTCTGTTTCTTAGCCAAAGAGCCAGTGCTGTCCATATGATGACGATTCTGTGGTCATATGGCCAGCATGACTAAATGCCAAAGGCACACCGAGTGTTGTTACCTTCCTACCAAGGTGGTCCCTATTTTTCTATTTGAATTTTTTATGTGCTTTCAAACTGCTAGGTTGGCAGAAGCTGGAGCAAGTAACAGGAACTCACTCCATTACATGGCACTAGGGATTCAAACCGCCAAACTGCTGACCTTGCTGATCGACAAGCTCAGTGTTTTAGCCACTGAGCCACCACGTCCCCCATGCCATACTTAGGACAATGCATTTTTCTGGAAGTCCACCTGAGTCAGATCATTTTAAAACGCATGTTACATGTAGTATATTTTACGCAGGCTGCATGCATGTAATGTGACCAGGAATATTCAGCCTTATCCTTGACCAAACATGGTCTGTATACAGATACAAGTTCATTATTTGAATGTATCAAATTTATCGAATAATTAATCCACTTGCCTTTCAGATGTTCTCAATCTCAGCACTGAAGCAAACAAGCATGGGATTTTCTGGATTTAATTTTAGAAACACTATATAGGGAATAAACCGAGACATAAAACATTGTCCAAATGTAGGCTGGTAATTGGGTGTCCTGCTGGCCAAAAAGAGAAGAAAACAGTTAAAACCAGGAACACAATTCAGTGCAGGTTGGAGTTCAGAATCTATGACAGGAAATCCAACTAGAATTGATTAAAATAAAAAACCTAGGAATTCAAATCAATCTACTTCCATATTTAATCCCAGGGAAATGGGTTCATGATCATGCAGCTTTTCCAAAACTTACTTCATGGAATGAGATCACCAACAGAATTTTTATGTTTGTTTGCTCAGGGAGAACATGGCCTTGACGGTTTTCCTGGGAAGCCTGGCTTGGATGGAAAACAGGTATATAGTTAATTTTTAAGTTTTTAAAAAAATAGAATCCTTTTTAGAACAAGTTGTGCATTTGCAATACAAAGCCTTAGGACTGGTAATCAGCTTTTGCAATGCTTTGCATAAACCTAAACTTCCTGTTAGTGAGAACAATTCTTCAGTGGAATGGCTTGTCTATAGACATTGTGGATGCTCTATCATTAGAGGCTTTTAAAGAAATTTTGGGCAGCCATTTGTCCAGAAAGGTATAGGGCAGTGTTTTTCAACCTTGGTGACTTTAAGATGTTTGGACTTCAACTCCCAGAATTCCCCAGCCAGCAAAGTAGTAGTCATGGGTACTTCTTTGTATTCTTACAGCTTTATGTTTCTGGCATTAATGTCCCTTCCTTGGGAGTTTACTGAAATAACCAGTTGGCCACTAAGAATGCAGAATGATTGATGAGTTGGATCAACACAGTTTTTATATTATTAGATGGGTGGAAAATCAGGTATATTTACCAGTCTAAACTTGATGAATGAGTAGTCTCAATATAACAGGGTTTCAAAAGTGAGTTGTATAGGTTTGATTTATTTGCCGGTATGTTCCAAAAGCAAATTAAAAGGACAAAAATCTAAAAAACAGCTGTTATGACAAACTTGTTCCACCTTTAAAGCAGATAAGTTTACACCTTTTTTTCCCATAGGAAACAACGATCATTTCTTAATGTTAGAGGCCATTTTACAGTACAACATAGCTTTGATTTGAAACTGGGATATTGAGTGAATGTCAAGATTGAAATAGCTTATGCTTCATGTGAATATTATGGCTCTTTGACTTGCCAAAGAACAGGGAGATGGGGAGATGAGGTGGAATGTGGAGGCTCCAGACTTCAACTGTGAGAACCAAGTAACCATCAAGGATACTTCTTCAGGTGCCGGCTAAGCTGTGGACTGTTCTCAAAACAAAAGAATGATTCATAATTGGTTAATGCAGGGGTGTCAAACTTGTGGCGTCATGTTGTCGTCTTGTGACGTATTGCAACTTTTCCCCCTTCAGGCTGCAAGTTTGACACTCCTGGGTTAATGTGACCCATTCCATAGGGAGCAGGGAAGACATCTATTTTAATCCCTGTGAGATTGTATGGGAAAAGTTAGATCTGGTTTTGCATTCATCAGTGCCAAAATAATGTACTTAATAAAGTTTGCATTTGGGATTTTAAAGTTCCTGAAGTTGTCTATTTTTGTTGGATTCATCAGTTGGGCCATTGACCCTGAGGATATCACATTAAGTTCTACTATCACTTCACTTTTGGGGGCCTCTTAAGAAGACTCAATGTTTATCTCTTCTGATCCATGTCTTTATTTTAAAACTTATTACTATCTTGAACACCTTTTAACATCTGGTTATTTTTATTTCAGGGTGCCAAAGGAAGTCCAGGTCAACCTGGACCTGTAGGACTACAAGGAGTGAAGGTAAAATGAGGATTGATCTATGTGCCTTCATGCTTTAAAATTATTTTTTAAAATAATTGCAATGTAGGAGACAGCAAGCTTGAAAGCAGATGCATTTTTTTAAATGCATTAAAGATACACCTAGCATACATAGATGACCTATTGAAACAACTGCATCTTTTTCAGTCTAGTGCCTGAAAATGTTCTGTTTTCAGGCTTGAAAATACTGTAGATGTTGCTGCTTTAAACAGGCCTTTAAACAGATACTGCGTATATCTGTCTATAGGCATTTATAACATGCATATTCAATTATTTGTTCATTCAGTTTATTCATTCATTTTCATTTATCACCAGGAACAAAATCTACTTAGTCAGTAAGAGTTTCTTACTAATCTGATGGCAGATAGTCAATATTATTTAAACCATTTTCATTATGCCGCCAATAGAGTAATCACATTTTTCGTGGCCAGATCATAGTTTTTGCACATTACGGTGGCTGAAATCTGCAGGAATTAAGTAATTGATGTAGGATTTTCCTCTTTCTTGCACATTTTTATTTTTGTTTATTCCTCACTGAAATTAACAGGAACTCTCCGATCTTGTGGGATTCAACCTATTTGCTAGAACCGATTGTTAACTTTCTAAGCAGTTCAGAGAACTGCTGGTTCAGTTGGTCATTAAGGCAGAGAACAGGTTGTTAAATTATTTGAATGTCTATGGCAGGGGTGGGCAATTACAGCTCCTTCATGACTCATGGACTTCAACTCCCAGAATTCCTGAGCCAGCATGGAGTTGGAGTCCATGAGTCATGAAGGCGCCATAATAAGCATGGCTGGCTCAGGAATTCTGGGAGTTGAAGTCCACGAGTCATGA
>JAEANM010021408.1:0-11861 GCA_017656035.1 Myanophis thanlyinensis
GGTGTTTAGGTGCAGATTGTTTTCTGAGCACCATGTAGTTAGCTTCTGGATTTCTTTCCTGTAAGCTGTTTTGTCCCTTCCTGTGATAAGGCCCAGCACGGTGGTATTATCTACAAACTTTATTACCATGTTAGATGGGTCTGAAGGTATGCAGTTGTGTGTGTACAGCAAGTACAGGAAGGGGCTAAGAACACAGCCCTGAGGGGAGCCTGTGCTGAGCTTCAGGGTGGAGGATATAAAGGACCCTGCCCTTACTGTTTGTGGATGGTCTGTCAGGAAGTCCCTGATCCAGTGAATATGGTTATGATTTAAAATGTATACTATTGAAATTCATGGATTGCGTAATAAGTTCCTGTTATCTGATTTGCTTCCACAGTTAATTCATCTATCTGATAAACTGTTGCTATAGTAATACCAGATTTTACAGATATTTTATTTTCTATGTTTATATTGTAGCCTTTAGTAAACATACCAGCCTAATATGGCAGGATTGGGCGAGGTGAGTTGGAATAGGAAATAATAATATGATGGGATAATCCTCAGCTTTCCAAGTTGGTACCAATAGACACTGATATTCCTATGCTCACTTTATTGGCAACAATACAATAGATACTTAATTAGTTTTGGGTGCATTTTTATCCAAAGAAAGCTGCTCTCTCCTTACAGGTTACATAATAGCTACAATATAATTCGGCAAACCAAAATTCTTTAAACAGTGTGAAATTTTTTAAAATTTCCATGTCTTTTCCAGTGCCAAAAAATGAATCGCGGATATATAGAAAATAATAATGTCCCACACGACAATAATCAAATGGTTTTGGATATGATTCTTTGTTCTTTAATTGGGGTTCCTCAGCCTGTCAACTGGGAAAATGTGGCAAGATTGGTTCCAGGGTATTCATCCAAAGAGGTAGGCTTCTTTTTCTTCTCCCAACTTTTAATAGAAAAATTATTTCTAAGCAAGTTCAATTGGAAATATTGCTTACTTAATTCCTGTGTATATTGTATGTGTATTGCAAATTCAGTGTCTATACTCTCCAATACAGCAATATTTTAACAACTGCTTCTGGAACTGCAGTTTAAGGCAAGAGAGGAAAATTATTCTTTGCAGTTCAGTCAATGTGTGTTTAATGTTGTCAAGAGTTGGTTTTTGTGAGATGGGTGGCTATACCAATTTTATTAATAAATAAAATATTGTAAAACTTTTTCAGGTAATAGAAGTATACAATCACTTACATTAGAAACAAAGATAGCAGATTAAATCAAAATTACAGTCAAGCCAAACTAATGCTCACAAGCCTTTTGTCACCTTAATATCTTCATTCAAATATACATAAATATAAAACTAAGATTGGAGCAAAATGACAAAGGATGGAGGGGAAACAGCGGGAACAGGAGCAACTTCTGATTTACTGCTAACTTCCCATGAGTTTCCTTACAGGAATCTGGTGGGGAACATTCAAAATCCTCCCTTTCTTTTCTTCCTTCCCTCCCTCCCTTCCACAAAAAAAAATCATAAAATCTGCATCATCTGATGCCTTGACTTACAACTGCAATAACTTACAATTGTAACTGTAGACTCAATTATGGTGGTTTGTTGCGGGCTACTTTTATGTATGTTCAAGCCTTTGGAGAAGTTGTCAGGATGTTATGGAATGTTATCTATTGTGATACCAAAGGTAACTTGCCCTGAATGTATTTTCAGAGTTTATACTTTGAATTGTTGGCAAAGTATGATGCTCTAGAACAGTGGTGGCAAAACTATGGCACGTGTGCCAAAGGTGGCACACAGAGCGCTCTCTGTGGTCATGTGTGCTGTCACCCCAACTCAGCTCCACCATGTTTCTCCATGGTGTTCCTCACCGTCATTTGCAGGGAAACAGAAGTGCCCAAGACAATTCCTCTTCACTCATTGTGACCCAGGCAAGTCAAAAGGTTGGACAACCATGTTCTAAATATTAGTTAGAGCAAAACAATAACAGGAGAGGGATTTGTCTACATTTTTTTGTTTGAGATCATCTCAGAAGCTTCTGTGAGAAACAAAACAGGATGGGTCTTGGCCTGTTCAGGGGTGTTTCTATTATGTTATTTGTTATTGGTCAGCTCTCAGCATCCTAGGCAAGGTAAGATGTCTAACTAAATATACATTTCTCTACTATATTTTGACAGTGTGCAAAAAGGTTTGATGAGCTGAAAAGCAATGGAAGTTCTCCCGTGGATAACCAGTTCAATCCACTAATGGCCAGTGGTGCGAAACCTGTGGAAACACTAGCTGGTTATATTAAATCATCGCTTCTTGATACTCAGGATGAGTTACAAGACACCTCTAGTGAAAACGATGCTATTTCTTTAAATGGTAGGCTTTAATCACTTCTGCTCTTGTGTTTACAGAGTTGTGCATATTATTTTTCTCCTGTTGATATATCGATTGCTTTTGTCAATCGATAAATCAACTGTATATCACTTTTCAGATTAAACTAGAATGGATTTTTAAAATTAATGTTGGATTTCTTAAAATGTGTATCCATTTTCTATCAAACATTTTGTGGCTTTAAAACAAAAAAACTTGACTTCTTGAGTAACTACGCTTAAAATAATTAGGCCTCAAAAGTATATTGTGCTTCTGTTGTGTATTGGACAGAATAATACAAGTTATTTATTATAGGCTGAAGTTATTTTGCTTTATAAAACTTGTGTATGAACCAAGTTGTAATTAACCCTTTATCAGCATTTTTTTAAAAATGGTGCTTTCCAGGAATGTTGCCAGCCAATTTATAGTCTATAAACCTAGGAGGGCTGCTTCATATAAACCATACAAGGAACCTACCAAGAATTTAAGGCATATACAGTAGGTAATAAACAGGTAGGCCTCGATTTAGGGTTTCAGTAGGGACCATAAAATTTACGATTAAGCAGTGCAGTTGTTAAGTAAAGCATCATGTGACCACACCCAATTTTATTGTTTGGTCAGAAATCACGTGAGACTGACTAGAGACATCCTGATGGCTTCCCCATTGATCCTGCCTATCAGAAGCCATCTGGGAAGATTGCAAATGGCAATCACATTACTAAAGGATGCTGCAACTGTTGTACATGTGAACTAGTTGTCAAGTGTCCAGATCATGAACACGTGACCACAGGGATGCTGCAATGGTTTATTTGCGAGGAGAAATCACTTTTTCAACTCCATTGTAACTTCAAACAGTCGCTAAACAAATGGTAGCTAAATTACTACTACCTGTAGTAAAATGTTTAGAGTTTGAAGAGAAGCTTTCAGATGTTCTCAGGGATGGCTGGGAAAAGGCAACTGAGAATGATACCATTGCTACTCAAGATAATGCTAGTTGCTAAGCACTATGCAAGGTGCTCAGAGACCATGTCAAAAATACTGTCATTGACTACAGTGGTGTATCTATCTCATGATGAAAATACACAAATAGCATATGTGTAAGTCTAGAAAAGTAAAGCACAACTAGAGAGCAGAATGAGTGAGAGAAAGTGTGCAAGTGAAAACAATATATAGTATGACCGAGACAAACTCGAGCAGGCTATATAAACAACTGTGTGTGATGAGACAGTGAAAACTATGAGAGAAGAAAAATTCCACATAAGAATTACGTGGTAAAATCACTTATCTCCTCCTAAACTTGCTGATTTAAGTAAGTGAGAAGGAAAGATTCTGCACATAGAATTTACCAGCCAAAAACTGACTACATATTTATTTAAGATAATAATATCTAGACAAATCTGTGATATAAATAACATAGATGAAGAGTTATCCCTCTTGGTATTCAATGTTGTTATTTTCAGGGATTTGTTTTGCTGACTAGGAATCTACAGAGATCCTATTTTATCTGTCCTATCAATAATCAGATTTAGTGTTACCATTTTTTGGAATTAGAAGCACTATGTTAAATAAGAAAAATGCAGGCACACTCAGTGTGTGTGTGTGTAAATACATTTGTATTTTAGCAAGGAATTGGCAAAGAAGGAAGTATTTGACAAGGGCAGAGGTAACTGCTGCATTACATTGGCTATTACGTTATGCATAGTTCAGAAGTGGTATATTTGTTTAAGCACTATGAATCAAAGACATTTGCACTTACTCTCCCATAAAGCATATTAGAAAACATGTACTACACAGTGGTACATAGAGTTATGCTGGTTTTCCTTCTCTTTTGCAGATAAACTCTGAGATTAAAAAAAATTACTCCTTTATTTTCTCTTCTACTTGGGTTGTATTTTTTTATTTTTTTCTGCAAATACATTGAAAGTATTCATTTAAAATTTAAATAATTATCACATCATTCCTTTGACTATGGAACACTGCTTACCACACATGCAAAGTACACACCTCAACATTATGACCTAATGCTTTTTCTCCCCACTTGTATTTAAGGAAAGTCAAGTATAGCTTCCTCAAGGAATTGCTCTTCAGAAAGTGAAAAATGCCCTGCACTAAAAGGTGGAGAAAATGCTGATGAAACTGAAGGGTAGGAAGATGGCTGTTTAATCTTAAACAGCTAGATTAACTATAGTATTTTTGCTGGGTACTTACGTATATACTTGGACTATTTCTCTATATTTTGTGAAATTTCAGAGGGAGCGATTGGAGTTTTTGTGGGGAGCATTACATTGGGTTGCTAAGGGAAAAAAGCGTTCAAATATGTGTTCCATGTGAAAAATAAATATATTCAGGTCTAAAAATATTACAGATATGACAGTATCATAGCCTATCCAATTAATTTCAGTTTTGAAAATATTCTAGTTCTGGATCCCTTAATATTCACATAATTATAATGCGTTTTATGGTTTAGTAAAAACAGTATTAGATTATAACCGTGGAATTGGAGAATTGTAGTTGCCAACAGATTAATAGCAAGCCTATTTTTCCCATTGCTTAGGTACAGGTTTTATCTAAGAGGAAATATCCAAAAATGGTCTGTAGTGTTTAGGAGTTCTGTGACAAATTATCTAGGGGGAAAAACACTTATCATTGTGATTGTAAAAGGCAAACAGCTCTCATAAGCCTTGGAACCTTTCCTTCTAACCAAATGGGTTCTGCTAGGAATGAAGGTTCCAGTGTGTGACAAGCATTCACTGTCTGCCAGATCTTCTTCATTCGTTTGCATAGAGGATAAGACTTTGAATATCTTTTTTCCTATGCAAAAGTACCATTCTTCTCTTCTTTCTCTTCTGCATTTCACACCTCAGTATAAATTTTAAACAAATTCTATATATAGGAATTTCTTTAAAAATCGTATTGTAATTCGAGTCGATAAGATAACTTTACCTAGATTTAATTTTTTTTAACATGTTGGTAATTAATGAAGGACTAAAAGGAGCAATTTCTTGTGCTTTTTGTCTTCAGAAGACAAACAGTCTTCAATGGAATCTAATAGAGATTGGGCTAGTTGTTAACGCTATTGGATTAGAATTAGAATAAAATAAAATAAATAAAGTTGGAAGGGGCTTTGTAAATCATGTAATCCAATCCCCTGCTCAAGTATTACCATTTCTGACAGATGGCAGTTGTGCAAACGTAGATTCAAATTCCCAACAATAAAGCTCCATGGATGGGTTTGAGACAAACAATATTTTTGGCATAATTAATATTAATGGACTGTGATAAGAATAAAATTGGGATGAAGAAGAACTATGTATACTATCTTGAATTTTTGAAGGAAATGATTAGATAGCATAAAAAATATGTCCAGTAGTGGAGAAAATGAAAATTCAGACTACACACCTATCTATCTATCTATCTATCTATCCTGTCCATTTCGAGAAGGAATTGTGGGCAATAAAATTAAAAAGAAAATAAAAACAATTACAACCATACAAGAATTAAAACACATAGTAGCCAAGAATAAATCCAGCATAATTACTAAAATAAGCAAGGATCAGATGTCTGAGTACACTTGAGGTCATGGCCTGGACATTGTGCCACATTTTTAAGGACCTTTAAGGAAAAACCAGCAAGGGTGGGGCCATCCTGATCTCTTGAGGGAAAATGTAACATAAAGCAGGGATTATGACAGAATTAAAATCACCTCCTTGACCTCGACAACTGGCATTCCTTGGATCCCAGCCAACGGGACCCAAGTATGGCCATCCTGCCTGACTTTTCCAAATGCTGTTTAAGCTTTGCTTGTAGCAGATCCTTGATAGTTCTTAAGAGCAGTTCAGTGAACTATTAGTAATGAATGCAACTGCATTTAGATAGTTCTGCTTGGGCAAAAGATTTGTATGCGAATAACAGATCTGCATGCATTATCTGCTATTGTGTCTGCACAATAGAACATAAGCAAATTAAGCATGTTCATAAATGTTTCACTTGGCTTAATTTTACTCTTAATTTCCCAATAGTGATATATTTTTCCCATCTCCATGATTATGGGGGATTCAGGAAGCAAGCTTCTATTGCTATCAAACATAGCTACAATATGCTTTGAATGCATGTTTATACAGCTCATGGTCCACTAAGCCAAATACATTTTAGTATTCAATTATCCGTTTTTTACTTTATTGTTCGTTAACTTTTTTCATACATTAAAATACCATTATAATTTGAAAATCCATGTTTTTGTTTTATCAAAATATTATACAAACAATATGTACATCTAAGAAAATACATTTCCGTAACAGTAAAATTGTACCTAAATTTAAAATTGAACAATAATTTTCACAAATTATTCCAATATTCCAGATAATGAAAATAATATTCCTCCTTATGATTTTTCCCTCTTAAATAAAGGCCAAATATGGTGATCCATGTATGTGATGAAGCAAAAAATCTGAAGGAAGATTTTGTTTGTCCACGAGATCTATTGATTTCTGAAATGAAGTACTTTGCTGAATATCTATCAATGGATGCCCAACGCTGGGAAGAAGTGGACATTTCAGTTCACTGTGACGTTCACATCTTTAACTGGTTGATAAGATATGTTAAAAGGAACACTAAGGAATATGAGGTTGATGAAATACCCACCTTAGGTAAAAGAAAATGTATTTATTTTTGCCACACTTTTTTTTTTTGAAAATCTGACTCCTACATCAGACCAAAAGTCTGATTGCAAAAATGGCTTTGAAAGGTGATTTTCCTTTCCTGTTCTGCTTTGGATGATGCAAGTTTAATATATACTAACAGGGAAAGTTGAAATAAGATATAAAGTTTAATGGGATTCATGTCTTACAAAATGAATTATAGTACAAGTGCTAAACAACTTAATTTGTTAATAGTTAAGAAGTTGGAGATTCCTATTTAACCTCCTTCATTCTCATGCATAGATTCACCTTTTCCTTTTGAGAAATAATTATGGTTCTGTTATTTTGCACTTGGTATACAGAAACCACCCAATCAAATTTGGGATCTGATCCAGAAATATGGTAATGAGTTGATTGTTTTGGTTTACTCTATAGCTAATCTAATCTAAATTAGTGGATTTGATGTAAATGTTTAGGGATGAAGGTTATCAAAGTTACTGAAAATTGGTGCAGAGCTTTCTAAGTACCTTACTTTAAAGTCTGATTTCTAAAGGTTACTACTTCTAACCTTTTTTCTTAAGTCAGAATGTGAAAAATTAACAATGATAGCCTCAGTGGTGAAAAATATCTGCCTCTATTTTAGGAGGAGAGAAAATGTTTATATATATGCTCATCTCTATATGTCTCTGTGTGTCTGTGTCTGTGTGTGTTTATGTATGTAAATAGATAAATAATGTTACGGAAGGGTAACAAGGGATCATTGAACTTGATTGTTTCCTTGCAGATGTTTCATTACCAAATTAGGTAACATCATCTGTGTTAGTTAGAGTGTGGGGTTTGTTCTCTTTTTATATACCAGTGATTTGCACTGTCAGTGTTGGTAGGAATGGTTTTGGTGGTTCCTTGATTAAATGCTCTTTATACGCTCAGCTTTCCCTTCACTGAAATTCATGGAATTAATAATCTTTGTGATTCTGACTTAATCAAATCATTTTAGCACTTTAGCATTTTTTCTTTAAAAAAATATTGTTCGAGTAATTGTTATTTCTCACTAATGTTCTATACAGCACATGTTAAAGTTTGCATAGTATAATAAAGGCAGCGTAATTATTTAATTGAAACTAGGGGTAGGCAATAGAAGGAAACATGCTATCTACAGGCCCCATTTTTCCTTGGTTTTTCACGTCTTGTAACATTGCACTACCAATTTTTAGGAGCAGTATTCTAAATTTAAAAAAAGATTAAAATGTATGTTTTACATTTCTTCTAAGCTTAACAGCCATTTTGTCAAAAACAACAACAGTTCCTGTCTTCATTCCTTAAACAGAATGAATAAATGAACAATTTTAGTTCTGCTCCTTTAGATGATCTCACCAAATGACTCCCATGGCTCTCAGAGGCTGTCATCACCATAATAATCTGTACCAGTTCTGGCTGCATAAAGATTGCCCATACCTAGTTTAAAACCAGATATTTTCTTTCTTTACCATATAAAAAGAGGGAAGCACAATTATTTTTAGATCATGAAGGGTTTATTTCTGGGGTGGAAAATAATAGGCTAAGTTAGCAATGCTAGCATGAAAATTACAGTATTTGTGGGAAAATTGGGCTTTCTGTAATATTGCTTTGTTTTTAGTTGTGATTCTGATCTAGCTTCATATCTGATCTAAAGTAGGCTGACCATATTTGATAGCCAAAAAAGAGGACGGGGGGGCGGTGTCAGGGGGGACGGGGTGTCGGCGGGGGCGGGGGTGGGGGTCGTCAGCATCGGGGGGCGGGGCAGCATCGGGGGGTGGGCTTCCCTTCCCCGGAAATCGACCGCAAATCCAGACTTGGCTGAGAAGCAAGAAGCTTGTTCCGGGACCTCTTGTTGGAGCCTCTCGCTTTTCTCCATTTGCCCGGACATGACATCGCCACTTGTAGGTCCAGTCCGGGGCGTCCGGGTAAATTTATAAAATTTATAAAACCTGCCCGGACGCCCCGGACAGGACGTAAAAAGAGGACATGTCCGGGCAAAAGAGGACGGTTGGTCACCCTAATCTAAAGTGCAAACATTTTTAAAAACTGAGTGCACTCTCATACTGTCTAAATTATAAGGGACTGAAGTTAAATATATCAAAACTTGAAATTGGTCTTTTGTTCAACTCAGTTTTCAATATTGAGAGCCCATTCCTCTTTGAAAACAGACAATTTTGTCTTCAAAAAAAGAGAGATCAATAGCTTGAAACTCAAAATTCTGCATGGTGTTTGTATAACATATTTTAAATGTCAGGATTTAAACTTTGAATTCTGGTTTCAGACAGTTACTTTCTTTAGTTTCTATGTATTGTGGGGCATGCTTTGTCATGATAATGTGAACTGTAAAACCTTACACTATTATTTCTGACTGCATGTTAGGATAAAAATTAGTAAGAAGCAAATAATTATTTAGCATTAAATTATTAAGCAATTTAATTATTTAGATATAGATATAAGTAGATTTGAAAAATCTAAATTGTACAAGCATAATCCATGATTAAGATAGTTGATAAAAGGGCTCAGAATAAATCTCCAAACTTTCTCTTATTCCATTTTTATAGTTAGAACATGGATTTTCTGAAGCAAGACATCGTTTACAATGTTTCCTTTGATTTTAACTATCTTGCAATATTTGTAAATCTAATAACTTTTCAATTTGTTATCTTGGGTTTTTTTTTAGAACCAGGCAATGTCATTTCAATACTTATTTCCTCTGAATTCCTGAAGATGGATTCTTTAGTGAGTATACTATAGCAATAAGCATTCTGTATCTTTGGTTTTCTAAATTCGTCTAGAACAGGGGTGTCAAACCCAATTTCATTGAAGGCCACATCAGGGTTGGGTTTGACCTCAGGGGGCTGGGGTGGACGGGCCAGGGTGGTCATGGCCAGTTTGACCTCACTCCTGTCAGGAGCGCCTGTGGTGGCCCAAGCGCTCTGCCCGTGAAAACGGGCCCTCCTGAGCTCCATTTTCACTGGCAGGGGGTTGCAGGAGGCCATAGCAGCCAAAAACTGAACTCAGAAGCCTGTTTTTGCTGGTAGAAGCACTATGGGCTAGTCCTTCGCTGTTTCCAGGGTGGCCCCACGGGCCAGATCTAAGTATCCTGCAGGCCGGATCCGGGCCCCAGGCCTTAATTTTGACACCACTGATCTAGAATGAGAACATACAACCCACTGTGTGGTCTGACATCCCATTATATCTATTATTCCATT
This sequence comes from Myanophis thanlyinensis, assembly GCA_017656035.1. NCBI lineage: Eukaryota > Metazoa > Chordata > Lepidosauria > Squamata > Homalopsidae > Myanophis > Myanophis thanlyinensis. Next base: position 10,218 of record JAEANM010021408.1, read on the forward strand.
ACAGTTTTGGGAGCTACCAACCATTATGGCACTCTTTCTTTGTGTGAGCTACCCAGGAATATGACCAGCTTTATAAATCTTTTAAATAAATAAATAAATAAATAAAATGCAGTGGTTTTCCAAGTATTTTATCTCTATCGTATTTGCATACTATATTCATTTCAGAGATTATGGTCATATACAGTAGATGCTGATTCGCTTTGCTAATGGCTACAAATTGTTTATAATTATTTTCTTGTTTCTTCATATCTTATTTTTTCTTTTAAAAAAACTTAAATACTTTTATTCCAAATCAAATAATATTTGATATTAAAAATGCCTCAAGGTTAGCTTTTATGGAGAAAATCCATATGGTTGCTAAGAAGGAACACCAGCTTGATGGTACACAATTAATCCAGATGGCTTAAGCAAGAAGCTAAATTTAACATTAAATCTTTCTTGATGGGTCTCTCTGTGATATTTCCTAAAGCAGGAACTGCAGAAATTTATAGAGCTTTTAAAAAAATTGTGATTTGCCTTAATTTCTAAGCTCTTAAAAATGTAGACTGTATTTTCCAAATATTTACTAAGCAAAGATGATAATGGATTATTATTTATATGCATGTCCCTGTCTTGCAATATTGTTATGCTTTTATTTACAAATGTATAATTAGAGATATTTGAATAAGGTGCTTAAAAACTAGTTTAGATTTGGAGGTGGGATATGTTATCCTCCAAAATAATAGCTTCATGTTTGTTGAAATGCTATAAAAAAAATAAGGCTATATGATGTCTAATTGTATGCATGTTATCTTCAAAGATTAATTAGTAGTACAAAATCTTTGCCATTGTTAAGAATAACCAAACTTACTGGGATCGTTGGGCCGGGAACAATTTATAGGACCACATTCCATCCAGCAACAACCCTAACAGAAATAGATTTTTGTCTTCTGCTAGTAATAAAGTGGGAAACAACTTCTGTGTTCATAGCTTATTGCACATATATAAACTTGAGAAGGTTTCCATGCTTGAGTTGCAAAAAATTACCCAGTGGTATAGGGATACAGAAAACTCTTAGCACCCTGCTGATTATTGGCTGGATTTTTGCAGTCCCAAACTATTACTCAGGTTGGAGGGAAACAGTAGTACAGGAAATAGTATTCAAAGAAATGGCATCAGATAATCAGGCTCTCTTGGTAGAAGAGTTTTCTTTGAAGTTGGATATACTCGTGGAGGATGGGAAATGGGAATGGAAAAAGAGAAGTAATCCATTCTGTTTCCTGATTGATAGAAGGGTCTGTTGCATACAAACACAATAGGGAACAGGAAATGGAAATGTGTGGAATATTTAAAGCTGCTTTCTTAGAGAAAACCCTCCAAAGTTTAACCACCATCTTTTTTAAAAAAAAGAAAAGAAAAGAATGTGCAGTATTGCTATTTTTAGAGATCTGGTCATCCAGATATTTCATAGATAATGGGAAAATTAAATTAAATTCTTTGACTGCTATTTTCCACCAAACCCAAATGTTGTATAAACTATGAAAAACTTCCTTTGTCTGCATGTGCATACACATCAAATAACCTCAGTGTTATTTTAATATGTTAGTCAATTTTAATTTTATAGTTAATTTAATTTTTAACTTTTAACTGTAATTTTTAAACTAT
>JAEANM010021409.1:0-11861 GCA_017656035.1 Myanophis thanlyinensis
ACACAAACATATATATAAGCTTGCTAAGCAGTAGACAAATAATATAAACTCTATTTTTAAAAATGCATTCCAATTTCACATACTGAAAAATGGTCAGAATGAAAGAAAAAAAAAATTAGGATGTAATGATATCAAGCACAAATCCTGTTTGGAGTGTTTGAAAACCACACCAGACACAATTTTTTGGCTGAACTGGTTCCCTTTAGAGATGACATCTTCTGGCAAATAATATATAATCACTAAATGAGATATTAGTGCAATTTAATATTTCAGTCTAATTTTTTTTTAATATTTGTTAACTCCCATTGAAGATCGATTAAATGAAGACCCATTAAAGAAACAAACTAAAATAACCAAAGTAAAAACATAGTTTTAAATTAAATTGGTATTAAATTTAATACCAAATTTAATCCCAAGAACAATATAGAAAATAGAATATAGAAATATAGAAAAGAGTAAGAGGTTTGTAATTCCTTTACTGAACCTGGCTAAGAGTTGTATCAACACTTATAAGATAACGAAAGTAAATTTTAACATAAAAACAGTCTAATTCTAATTCTGAAATGTTAAGTCCTGAAACCATTGATTCCTCATTCATAAGCCTCTCCTAAGTCTACCATTAGAAGGTAAGATAAAAATCCAAGGTTTCATAAATGTAAAATATGCATTCCACTACAGTTAGTCCTCGACTTACAATCATTCATTTAGTGACCAACAATACAACGGCATTGAAAACAGTGTCTTTTTCACACTTATGACCATTGCAGCAACCCCATGCTCACAGACACTGGGCAACTAACTCACGTTTATGACAACTGCAATGTCCCAGGCTCATACGATCATCTTTTGTGACTTTCTGACAAACAAAGTCAATGGGAAAGCCAGATTCACTTAACAACCAGGTTACTAACTTAACTGCTGGAAAGATCATAAAATGGGACAAAAAACCAACCTAACAACTGTCTTGTTTAGCAATGGAAATCTTAGGCTTAATTGTGATCATAAATCCAGGACTACCTTTATAAATTATTCTAGTTCAGGCAGATCCAAGAATGGCCTCTTGAGTAAGGGGTGCATCACGACTGTTAATGACTCTAATACCTCTCAGTTCAGCATTTGCTGAGAAAAATCATTTTCTATTATTTTAAACTATCAACTAATACTAATTCTGCATTGCTATACATTAGATATACATAACTGAACCGAGGCTGGCTCCATTTCATTGCTTTTTTGGATTGCAGTGAGCATTCAAGTTTTATTAGTAGCATGTGTGCCTTGTATAAACAGACTGGATAACAGCCTTCAAAAGTTGTTGGCACGTTCCCTGTGGAATTATTTAAGTAAGCTTTTGGCAGTCTTGCTAGGCTATTTCCCAACAGGAGATAATGCACCAGTCACATTAGACTGCTATGTGTTCACTACATATTTAGTTTATTGTTGCTAGATATGGTTCACATCTGGGTTCTACTTTTCCCCTCCCTTTAGAAGATGATATAAAATCTGGCATGTGCTAAAACAGGAATCATTCATTCAAGCCTCAAAATTTCTGTTTAAAATCACAACCTACCTTTGTTCAAAAAACAATATATTGGTTTAAGAATCTTGCTACAGTATAATGTTGAATCACACTTTAAAGATTAACAGTGCAGTCATTCCTATACATGTCTATTAAAAAAAAGGTTCTTTGAAACTAAATATAATATACTGTCAAGCAATTGCAACTATGAGATGCTGAACTATGGTTTTCAAGATTGTTTGGTTAAATTCAAATATTCCTGGTAAGATTGCAGATGGATCTGTCTGTGTCAAATGTAGAATACTGTGAACATAATAGATAACATGAAGTACAGAGTTTAGATATTCAAAAGATCTATGAGATCAAGTTATTTCAGACATTATTAACTGGACATTAAGTTTAGTGCCCTATCTGCTTTAACTTCACTAATCGGAACTGCCTATCAGGGTTTTAATTATAGTAATCTGTCCTGTTAATCATTCCACATTAATTCAATTTATTACTTGATCACTTTATTAACTATACATGCATCACCTGGTACTTCTTAAGCAATAATTTATCACATCACTCAAGTTAGCTAATAAGAGAAGCTAGCCCAACTACTTATCAATTTAATCAAATAGTTATGTAACTGCACTTTCCGGTGAAGCTTATCTGTATCTCCAGAGATATTATTGATACAACTTGCTTACTTATTAGCAAAAAAATAAAAAATAGTGATATTGCCTGGAGTTAGTAATCTAAAATTAAGATGTTTGGTGACCCAGCAAAGCTGGCTGGGAGATTCTGGGAATTGAAGTCCAAACAACTTAAAGTTGCCAAGGTTGAGAACCACTGCTTTAAAGGAACACTACTACATTTTGGTTACTTGTGCTTTATAAATCACTGTCTAATAATAAATAACAGCATGCTTCCAGTTCATTGCCCAGGAATAATATGCCACCTAATGAGAGAAAGCTTCACTTGATTATTAAGTTCTTGGCTGGTTTAGTCCCATGCTGATAGACACAAATTTAGAACTCCTTGCACCTGTATTACCGAAAATGCACATTGATGCTGTCACTGTGAATCCATATTAATTACTTCAGTATATTATTAGGTTCTAGTCAATCAGTCAGTCAAATCCAGACCTTTTTTTTTTTTTTTTTGCAATCCAACTGAAGCACAATTCCAGAGACAATGTCTAATTGTATAAGTTTATATTCTAAGACCTAGGACGAATAATATCCCAATACCTTACAGAAATCAGTCTCCCGATCCAATGTATAATATAACTATAGTGATTGTGCAGGGGTGTTGCTTCAATCGCACACACATCACACAGCTACAATTTTGCAACCTAAAAGAAGGTAAGTGGCATGAGTGCTTTGGAGTTAAATGTCACAAAATTCATATTTACTTGCTCTGATTCTGGCAAACCTTTGAGGTTTATACAATACATTACCTGTAGTTAGTAATGAACACTTGTATGTACTAAGTGTGTGCTGACAAATAGTGCAAAGCCAGCTAGCTCTAATATACTTGTAAAGCACTGAATTGAGCTTAGCTGCAAAATTCATTTCAGTTAAAATTGATCTAAATGACTCTGAATATGGGCTGACAGATATAATAGCTAGAAATATGATTACGGTAGTTCAGCAGTCTTCAGCTTTTCAGATATAGGATCCACATGCAAATGAAAGTCATTTTTAATGTTTCCTCCTGATTTTGTCTTTTTTCTCTCCCTCTTCCTTATTTGCATCTTTTATATAAACATTATGATAATGATACAGGCGCTAGCTTTTAAAAACCAGGCTATGCTGAAGTTCAATGAGTATGCATATTCTTCAAAAACTGATTAACAAAATAAGACTATGGTAAGAGATGGAATATGTGAGAGTTTACTTCAGAGTATAGATGGACACATCATGAAAAGGAAGATTTATATCATATGAAGATATGAATTTATATGTTCCTTCCTTCCTTCCTTCCTTCCTGTTAGAACCTGCTGAATTTCACCTCTGAACCATATGTTCCTGCAAAGCTTTTTACAGCTGATAGGATGACTGCACCCTCTAACCAAGACTGCCATTCTCACCATAACATTAAAAATAGATTGTATTAGAAATCATCCAGTTAATCTTGTTTGATAAGATCTCCTGGTGGGTTTGTGACTTGGCGATGAGTCGGATATTTATATGCAGCAACAGAGAAATGTGAACTATGAAACATTGATACATTTGTGATTTTTTGGGGCAACATTATTCTAGCTCACAGATGTCAAACTCGCAATGTCATGTCATTGTGACTTTTCCCCCTTTCCTAAACTGCGGGTGGACATGGCCAGCATGTGATGCATCTGATCCATGACCTAAGAGTTTGACACACACACACACACCGTTCTAGTTCCTACTTGCCCTCTCTCTCATGTTCTTGGTCTACTGATCTTTCACTAATGTTCGTCTATTTAGGAATCTGTTGAAAATTTGGGGTCAACTGGATCACCTATACACGGGCCTGCACTGTTATTTAAGAGCAACTTTCCTATTTCAGGCATACCATGGAGTCAATGGGATTAGCAGCAAACCTTCCCTGCCCTGCCAAAGAAGAACAATCACACTTAGACATATACCACTTCACAGTGCTTTGCAGCACTCTCTAAGCAGTTTACAGTTTTCAGCATATTGCCCAAAACAATCTGGGCAATACTGACATTTTACTGACTTTGGAAGGATGGAAGGCTGAGTCAACCTTGAGCCTGGTGAGATTCGAACTGCCAAATTGCTGGCAGCCAGCAGTCAGCATAAGTAGCTTGCACTACTGCATTCTAACCACTGAGCCACCAAAGCTCTTATGCACTACATACTTTTCAGAACATGCTTCTCAGCACTTCTTGCTACTAATAGACAGAGAGGCAGGCAGGCAAGGCCTAATCTGGGTAGGATAGTAGTAAGGACATGACTAATAGTGGCTGAGCACTGGTGAAGTTTTTGACATCCACAGGATGTCAGGTTGTAATGTACATGGGAGGAGACACAGTCTACCAGGCAGCCATTGCATGGCATCATCTGCATCCTTCATCAGTGGCTTCCAGACAGGTGAGCTTTCATCTTGCCTTTCTCAATTCTTGTAGCTGCAGCTGCTATCACTCATCCAACACTGCCTGTTCTCTCTTTTGTACATGCAGAGTGTGCAAAGAAAGAAACAGGAACTGCCACAGTTGCTGGGTCAGGCAAGAATAAAACAGGTGTGACTGATTGGTGGGTGCCAGCCAACAGTGGACCGATGTGGTGGGTACAGCAGAGGGAGAAGGTGTGGAGAATCGGAAATACACCTGCTATTTGGCACTCCTCTCTTGTCTGCAGTCCAGCTTAAAACTCTATCAAATGGCCCCACTTCACCGATAGTGTATTCTACAGCTACAGCCTTTTGTTTCTTGGAAAACATCCATCCGTCTCCTTTTCTTATTTAATGTCTTTGAATGTACCACGAACATTTAGAGCCCCAGTAGCCTAATTTGCAACTGTAAATTAGGATATGTTTGGCAGTTCTGTACTCTTCTTTCCAGAAATACTCAGTGTGAAGCATCCGGCTATTTATAGGCATATGGTTATCTATTCTAGCCGTTTCGTGACAAAATGTAAAGCAAAATTATATGCTTGTATTTCCAAGCTGATATTTTGGCAAAAGTCCCGCTGTACAAGCGAACAGTTAATTGGGCAGATGACAAGCGAGCTCAGCAAGAGAAGTTCTGTTGATGGTCGAGGACAATCTATAATGGTTAGCAAGACCCCAATAGCTGGAGTTGTTTCTCTCTTCCTGACTTTGGGATTTTTATAGTCTCATTTGGCCTTTAGAGATACTGTCAACTCTTTTTTCAGGTTTCTGTTAGAATGTTAGTATTGATAGAATACTTTATCTCAGGGTTGAACACTGGGGTCCTTGCTGCCCTCTGCTAGTAATGGTGCTCTCTGCTAGCACTGATGATATTGCCTAGTTTGGTAATGAAATGTCTGCAAGAAAATCACCAAGTTCAGAAAGCACCATGTATCCATAATTTTAGTATGTACCCTTCCTAAAAATAGCAGAAAGTCATATAATTAATTTACCAATGACATGACGATAGCAGGAAAAAAAACACACATTCCATCCATTGGTGCAGTAGAATCCTATGAGGAACATGATTGGTATGTGCAAAGGACATTCAAATAAAGTCCTATACCTTTTCAATCCATTGTCATTAACAGATGAATGGGGACAATTTCTGATTCACCTATTGCAGTACAATCTCTACTCAAGAATTACTGAGGCTAGAAGAAAGTGACCTATAGTGACAAGCAATGAGAAGGATGAACACATTTTTATGTGTAAGAATTTCATTTCCACCTATTTTGCTGTATTGGAATTCTATATATTGAACTATGTTATTTTAACGTATTTCCCCCAACAGCAGGTATCAAAGTCACAAGGAGAGGGTCAAAGCCAGACATTTCATGAATTCAAGAATTGCTTCTTTAGCTAAATATTTGTGATTCTTTTTTGTCTTATAGAACCAGTCAGTGTTTGATGGAGTAGAACTAACAACCATTACACAGTCTTCCCTCACAATCCACAAAGGGAAAGGAATTATTCTTTTCTTTATCTATTTCATATCCTTAATAATAATAGTAATAAAAACAAAACAAAATTCAGAATATGTTCAAAATTGTGATCATATTTATATATTACGTCTCCTCTTGTGTAAATTTGTTGGTTATGTTTATTTTTTTGTTTTGATTTCTATAAATCTGGTGGGAATCCTCTGTAAACAAATAAATAAATAAATCCTCTGTAAAATAGTAGATTTGAATAGCGCAGCTAGCTTGATTACAAACACATTGTGTGGAGGGCTGTAGATTTCACACATGTGGAAGTCATTAGCAGCCACAATTTCTCAGAGTAGAATCAGCTATGCCTACAAACAATCCCTGCACAGCTTCAAGGCGGAGAAGCATAAAAGAAAACATCTGTTAAAAGAAGGGAGGAGAAAACAGAAATGCCACAATTAAACAAGTGGATAAAAAAGTAAATTGCATCTTTGCACTGATAGAAAGCAATTAATGGCTCTGCATGCTAGAGTCCTAGAGAAATTATACTATATTCTAATAGAAAGGTGGCCGAGATGAGTGGCAAATAAAATTAATAGATAAATAAAAAATCTTCTCTGATTCATTTGGTTGAGTCATACCAGGTTGGTTTCATTAAATAAACATAAAATCAGTAGTAGAGGTAAATATTTTCAGTTCAAAATGATTTTTTTTCCCCTTTGCATATAGTTTAATACAGCATTACTAGACGGAGACTCAATACTATGACAACTTGTGGTCAGTTTGGTCCACTCACCACGGCCAACTCAGCACAGCCAACTTGGCTCTAGACCACTTGCCATAGCCAATTTGCCACAGAACAGTTTGCAACAGGACAAGAGTTAAACTAATATCAAAAAATAGTCTAATAGAAATATTAAAGAAATTATGCCAAATGTGAGGGAAAATGTGAATGACAAAAAATAAAATATTTTATTTTTTATTTAATATTGGTTGAATTCTCCTGCAGCAAGTTGTCCAATGGCTAGTTGGCCATGTCAAGTTGATTGTGGTGAGTTGCCTGAGATGAATTGTCCCATTCCAACTGATTTCAATGCAAAAAAAAAAAAAAAGGTTTTTAAAAGATATTTCACAGTATCTTTTGAATTGAACTGAAGAAGCTTCTTGAATGAGACACAAAACTTCTTCAAGCAAAAAAAAAAAAAAGCCAGTGCCTTTTTGAAAAAGCACCTTTGGGATATTTCAGCAATGTTTTTTGTTTCAAAAATTTGTTTTGATGCATGTTTGTAAAATATACCGTCCATACATAACATTTCCATGAATTCTTTATACATGTCTTTATTTTAGCACCTTCCTTTTCTGTCTGTTCTATTATATGTAAAACTTCTTTCCCAAAACATACATACAGAAATTCTGTGATAAAGCAGCATATTTTAGGAAAGTTTGTTAACAATAATTAAATTAAGTAGATAATGAATTCAGGATTCAAATATACTCAAGGGCATTTCCGTAAGCAAATCTGCAGTCAAGTAATAACAAAAATGTTTGGCTTTTCTGCACCATTGGTACATATAGCCAGTATGTAATAACTTGTGTACCTTACAAAGTTTTTTATTTGGCATAAAGTACCCTTGTAAACCTTTTAACACTGTAAGTGGGATTGAAGCAACTTGCTCTGTACACAAGACAGCTATCAAGCCACATAATTCACTGAGTACTTAAAATGGACAATATTTGTTTTCGGATTAAAGCAATGTTTACAAAGTGACAAGGTAGAATATGTAGTAAGAATATAATGAGACATCCTGGATTATGTCATAGGGCCACCACAGAGTTCTATGTAACACAATGTGATAGTATTAAAGAGAACAAGTGTATTTCTGTGAAAAGATCAACATTTTCATATTAAGCTCTTTAAAATGGATGGACCCTGTCTAAACTGGGACATTATTTATTTTTAGTTGGCCAATTTGGCTTATAACTGCAGCTTCTGTCTCATTTTATTCCAAGTTACTTCTGAAAAAGCCTGCTATAACAGTCAATTTGCAGAATGATAAAAGATTCAAGCAACCACTGTATAAACAATCTATAACTGCTGACTTTCTCTGTATCAGACAATAGACCCATTCACCGTAAGGCTATAAGAAAAGGAAAGTTAGTCCTTTTATGTAGATTGGACCAGAAAACAGAATAATAACAGAACCCAACCAATTCTGAAGTTCTGATAGCTGCCCCCTATGATCACATGACCACCTTTTGGATGCTTGGCAACTAGTTCACATTTGCACACATTAGCAACATTGTGTGGGTAACATTACTGTAATTTACAATGTTTTTGCTGATAACTGGTGTTTACTTTTGGCTTTTGGAAAAAAAAATGTTACGTAACATACAATGGGATCTCTTAACAATTGTGAATTTACTTAAGGTTCATAGTGATTTGATTAACAACCACTGCAAAAAAGGTCATAAAGTAGGTTGGTCACATAGGTGACCCACTTTATGGGAAGACTCCATTATGGTCATGTCAAGGACTATCTGTACCATCTTGCTTCCCAGGACTTCCCATTCCTTTGTTAAGGAATGTTGTAGGTCTTGTCCCCCCAAGGAGATACATCTGGTGGACCCAGAAAAGGGGCTTTCTCTGTAGTGGCTACCTCTTTGGAATATCATCCCTCTGGAGATTAAACTGGCCCCCATTCTCTTTTGGAAAGACCTAAAGATCTGGGTACCCAGGGAACCCGGTGTGGGATGGCTGATATGGGGGGGGGGGTGTATTTCTTTATTTTCATTATATTCTGCTTTTATGTCCTTGTAAGCCACCTTGAGTTGCCATGCACACGTGGGCGGTAGTATACATTTTCTAAATAATAATAACAATAATAAATGAATTGCCTTTTGTCTAAATAATAGTTCTTACATATTTCTCTTAAAGTTATTCCCCTGACTTTCTATACCAACTTAATGTATACTTAGTGATATTGGTATTACATAATAATGAAACACTTGATTATGAAACAATTCATTCATCATTATTACTATCATTTTAATAATGCTTGTGAAAGAGAACTCTATGAGATTTGTGTTTGGCAAAAATTGCTTTCAACTCAGTTACCGAAGGCCTGACACAACTTAAGCATAGGCCTTTATCTAGTATCCTTGGCAGTGATGATGTAAGCAAAGAATTTATCCAGTTGTTCTGTTATTTCTCTAACTTTCTTAAAATACTCAATGAAATAAAAAGTGATGTTGACACTATTAATGGATCTAGTTCCTGAGTTATCTAAATATCATTTCCACCACAGAATACAACAACTAGAAGGGAATGTTTAGAGTATGGCTGTCCATTCCTTATGTTGGCTGGGGAATTCTAAGAGTTGAAGTCCAGAAGTCTTAAAGTTGTCAAGGTTGGACAGCCCTTAGTTTAAGGTTGTTAAATCTAACCACTTGGTCCACAACCCTGATCAAAAGAGGTGCCTTCTAAGGTATGCTTGAACATATTTGGTGACTAAGAATCATCATTTTTTAAACAGGTTCTCCTGCTGAATTGCTACTATTGTTAAAGGTATCTCCCCTCACTTGATTTTTAATAGTTGAAATTCCTACAATTATTTAACAACAAATATCATACATTCTGGGGATATACACGACAAGTCATAGCTTTCTTCTAGGTTTGTGTGAAGCAGCCATGGTTTGTCTTTTTTGAGGTGCTTCTTTCCACAGAAAAAAATACAATTCTCCCCATCAATCAAGGGGTCTTTTCGACAAGGTCCTTGGAGAACTTCTGAGCTTCTCTGCTATCTGACAATTGAGTTATGGCAACTTTTGTTAATTTGAGACATTTTGCTGCTCATCCAAGCAGCTTCCTCAGACTGAGCAAGTTGGCTAGGCGTAGAGTTGTTGGAATATATCAACTCCTTCCAGATCAAATTCAGGGTTTCTTCCCCAAAGTGTGTTGATGAAGATTTGCAGTTATTGAAGTAGAGTTGTGTGAAAATTTAGTCATCACAACTGGACTTATTTCCAACTTGATGATTAAGAATCTTCATCAATATATTTTTCTCTGACTCTTTGAATAACTTACTGAAAAAGTTGGAAGAAGCTTCTTCAAATGTGCTGAACAAGACTCTCAGAGCAACATGAAGAAAAGCAACATGGCAATTTTACTAAAGCTATGAAAAATTCCTCACAGGAGAGTTTCCTGTTCCCTATCATGCTTTATTCCACTGAACTTCGATTTATTTAAAACCTTTTTTAAAGAATGATGATTGAATGAGACAGAAATACCCAAGGTGAGGTTTCCCCACTTCAAGGGAAGGTTGAATTATTATTTCCACAATTTGGAAACTGTATGCATATGCAAGAAAAAAAAAAAGGCTATGAAAGTAAACTAAGATCTTCTCTTTCCCTCAGGCAAACCAGCAATTTCCTATTTGCCAATTCTCCACTGCTAATTTAAGTTTACAGGCCCCTGCCTCCTGACAGACAGTTACTGTCATATCATTTTATCATAAATCTGAACTGGTGTATTTCAAATTGTCCTTGCATGTATAAAATGCTGATTCCTAACTATTTTGTGAGCTGTGCAGACTAGATCTTGATTTTTTTTTTAAAAAAAAAATACCCTAATAAATAAATAAGAGCCTACTTTCACTTAAAGGTAAAGGCACTACTGAAAAACCTCCTGAGTTTCTTAGAAGAAAATTGTTGCCAAATAATGCTATGCTATAAATAAGGACTATAGTCTATTTAATAGAAAGATACTGTGACTATTTCATATTTTCAACAGATGATAACTATTGTGGAGAACAGGCAGCTTTATTTGATCTCAAAGGTTCACTAAAATATCGCTACAGCAATTTAGCTAATGGATTGTCTTAGTAGGAAATTTAGGGTGAAATTCCTTCAACTAATGTAGATTTTCGGTTTTGCATAATGGAATATATTTTTGATTACTGTATGTATTTGACTGCCCATTTCTGAAAGCTAGGCAACACTGCAGTGACAGAAATAAAAGAATCCATAAATTTTATTACTTTAGTAAAAGAGCATCCACCCTCTCAAATCACCTTAAAAACCATTTGCAAAACAATCACAATGTAGAGATTAAATTGTTGATACTTATTTAGAGATAATAATGCTTTTTTAAATATTGTTTGTTTTTATCAAAAGGTTTAGAAAATGTGAGATTTTACTAACTACCAGAATGGATACCTGTAAGTACCAATCCTTACAGCTTTCACAATATATATTCTACATTAGAATTAATATTTTTTAAAGTTTTTAATATAAACTTACAATAAAGCTAGTGTTGGTATTAAAAAAAATTAATATATTTTTTTAAAAATATATTATTTATTTATGTCCCACCTTTATTATTTTTATAATAACTCGGGACAGAAATATATCCAATACACCTTCCTCCTACTATTTTTCCTACCACAACAATCATGTGAGGTAGGTTACTATGATGGAGTGTGTGACAGGCCCAAGGTTACTTAGCCAGCTTTCAAGCCCAAGACAGGACTTGAATTCGCCATCTTCTGGATTCTAGCCTGGTGCCTAGACCAAATTGGCTCTCTAATAATATTAACGTTGACAACCCAGTTGTTTTTTCTGGCCTCCTTCTGTGGGGATTGCAAGAGTTCTTCCTTAAGAGTCTTCTATAAGACTCTTGGGCAAAGATGAAGGAAAATCAAATCAAAAGGAAACAAAACCATCATTGGCCTCATTTCATTTAGATCTTCTTAAAGAACAATAGTAAATGTGTGTGTGTGTGC
>JAEANM010021410.1:0-11860 GCA_017656035.1 Myanophis thanlyinensis
TTTCTTTCTTTCTTTCTTGCAAAGGATCCACATCAGTTCTCATAAGGTTTTTATTTTTTTTTTAAATTAGGGTGATAAGTTGCTTATCTAAAGCTTTGGCTGGGGATCTTGCTTGCTATCTGATAGCAAGCATCTGTGGAAGCTACTTTCCATTTCTACCCATCCCCCCTCTCGATATTTCTTCCCTTTCTCTCCCCCCCCCCTCTCCCCCAGCACCCCTTCCTCTACCTCTTTGCATGGGCAATGGCTTGGTCCAAATAACTCATCTTTTCTTTTATTATCTGCCAAGACAAAAAAGCTGCTTATGCAATATCTGCTTTTCTCTTTGTTTGCACGCTTGCCAGGAGGAACTACTATTCTTATTCCTATTACCCGTAAGTAATTCTCTCATTCAGTTCTCCTTGCTCCATTGCTTGCTGCCGCCAACTATTTTTCTTTCTTTGTCACATGAATGTTTAAAGTCCCCCCCCTTTTTTTTAAGGGGGGGGAGGTTGTACAGAAACGGTGATGTCGAATGTTGCTTCAGTAGAACGGAAATGCTTCAGAACAGAGGTGGGGATGCATTTGAAGTGGGAGAGAATCGAGATTCCCGTTAGAAAGCAAGATATGTCCAGGCTGCATAGTCTGTTCCACTTCCACTGAACCTGTTTTTGCACAGGATGAAAGCCAAGTCTTGGAAATAGTCTAATTGCCCCCAAAATGAAATGGGGGAGAGGGGAAATGGTGCTCCCTTTCCAAATCAACCCAACTGTAGTCACAGTAGCCATCACATACATATCCTTATTCCTTAAATGGCATACTTCAGTGTCACCCTACTTTCTTTAAAAAGTATCAAAAAGAAATAAAGACCTAGGGAAAAAACCCTCTGCACTCCCCAATTTCTTCCCTCCCCCATTTACCTTATGACACCACACACACACAAACAAACAAACACACACCCACACGGCCACAGGATATCCAGTTACATTTTACTTCTATATAGGGAGATGAGATGATGCTAGAAGAGAAAATATTTGTAGCACAAATATTCTCTTGGGTTGAGAGGCTTGAACTCTGGGGTCCTTGGTGCTCTCTAAGCTTGGTGGATTGCTTGCAGATGTTTCATTACCAAATTAGGTAACATCATTCGTACTAGCACTGATTCTGTTATCTGTCTATCCGGAGGCTGCAGTTGGTACAGAGTGCGGCCGTGCAGGAGATTTTGGGGGCTCCTTGGAGCTCCCATATTACACCTCTCCTGCATGATCTGCACTGGCTCCCTGTAGCCTTCCAGATGCGATTCAAGGTGTTCATTCTTACCTTTAAAGCACTCCATGGCTTGGGACCCGGGTATCTACGGGACCGCCTGTTGCCACCATCAGCCTCCCGCTGGCCAGTGCGTTCCCACAGGGCGTGCTTCCTTGGAGTTCCATTGCCTGGACATTGTCGTCTGGTAGCCCCGAGGGTTTGAGTCTTCTCTGTGGGGGCACCCTCCCTTTGGAACGAACTGCCCCCGGAGATCCAGACCATCACAGACCTACGGACCTTCTGGCGCACACTAAAAACTTACTTGTTCCAGCAGGCCGGTCTGGCCTAGTATTTCCGTAATTAACGGGGGTTTTAAATTGGTTTTTAAATCTTATAATTTTAAATTTTTTATTCAACCACCCATTTAATTCTTTTTAATTTGTTTTTAAATTGTTATTAATTTATTGTTTTTAGATGGTTGTACACCGCCCCGAGTCCCTTTTTGGGAGAGGGGTGGTATATAAATTGAATAAATCTAATCTAATCTAATCTAATGTGGTAATGAAACGTCTCCAAGAAAACCACCAAGCTCAGAGAGCACCAAGGACTCCCCCTGGATGAGATAACCTCTCTCGTTAGAACCAAGGTGGCAAACCAATTAGAGATTGTAGCAGACCCCACAGACACACTGTCAAGCTGGAAATCTTGGTCTGGCTCTGCACAAACAAAGAGGCAGAGAGGCTCAATTCTCTCTGAGTCACACATTTATTCAGATCTGGCAAAGGTGGGTCCTCCCTAAAGCCAAAGAGCCCCAGATGATTTATTCGGCATGCCTTTAGTTTATACTGTTTTTGGTTATACATCCATTTGCACCAAAGTAGATAAAAGACAGAAGCTGCTGCAAGGTCATTGCTTGCCAAGTAGCATGTTCAGAAAGAAACATATTTAGCAAACCCCTTGCAATACTATCTTGTGGTTTCCTGTCCTGTCTCTTCCTGAGCTATGGACCGTCACATGTTATGACAACTCATTTCTTCTCTTGAATTCAGCGGTTTCACAATGCAAACATCTTGATCGCCATAATTCAGATCAACAACACCATGCTTTGAAACCAAAGAGAATATCTTCCCAACCATCTGATCTCTGAAGCCATTATTTTCCTCTTCCTAATAGTAGGACCTCTGGTGTTTGTAAGCTAAAGGGGCTAACAGTGAGGATCAGTGGGAGCGGGAAGAGTCTGTGGTTTTTTGTTTTTTGTTTTTTTGCCCCAAGTGGGAGAATCATTGGGGTCCTTAAAGTCTTCCGTTCAAACAAGATGTCATGAGGTCTTCACATTCTTTTCTAATCCTTTGGCCAAGTTCTCACGGCCGTCTCTAGATATGTGAGAAACTGGGAAATACTTCGAATCTGCTTTCTTCTACATTTTCAAGAGTTGAATTTTTCTTTGAAAACATTTCACTTTCCGTCCAGATTCTAACTGAAGAGGCTTCTTGGATGAGAAGTAAAGTCAATCTAATTATGTCATGATTTTCAAAGAAAAAAAAACAAGGAAGTTCAAGTGCCTTTGGGAAAAGCACCTTTGGGACAACCATGACCTGGATGATTGAGAATCTCCATAAATTTCAAGGAAGCATGAGGCTTTCAGAGCTGCTGGTAGTAATTAAATAACTTGCATGAAATCAGTGTGGTACCTAACTCTATATTTTGCATTTATATGGACTCCTGAGAGTAAACAATTTCAGCTGACATGAAAGTATTCACATGTGCAGTGAAAGCTTATTAGGAATAATTACACTGCAAACTAACTTTTTACTGACACCACCAGCAGGACTTCTTGGACCAAGCACTCCCATGTTATAGACTGAACACCCAAACGTAATATCCACATAGGATATTTCTGTAGGGTTGCTATAAGATCTGCATAATTTCTCCCCTCTTTCCCTGCACCAGAAATTCAAAGAGAGAGAGAGAAAAAAAAATGCAGCTAAACAATAAAAATCCCAAGGTATATGGCTTAAACGAAAGAATAAAGCTTTGTGAGCCCTGAATTTTGGCTTTTAACTGAAAACTGATATTCAGACTGAAAATTCTCTGTAAGAATTGAAGCAAAAGTTTTAATACAGCTGGGAGCCATGAAAAGCAAATTATGTAAAGTTGACTCTTTGAATGTAAGTAGCTGAAGAACTTGTCCACGCTTAAAATCACATCAGGAGCAGAATCAATAGTATTGAACAGACATAAGTGCTGTATTTCAAGATGAGGCAATGTTATGGGCTCTAGAATATTTTTACAGCCATAAAGTGGGCGATTGCACTTACAAAAGATTTAGGGGGTGTGTATGAGTATTGCCTTTGATTGAGAAATTCGTTACGTTTTTTGACAAGTGGCCCTAAGCCTCAGATTCATTCAGCATATCGTCTGTCAATATATTTTTAAGAACACAAGGGAGAGAGAGAGCTTCATTAAAATAAATTTTTAATGTACCAAATAGATACATTCTCAGTACTACCGTTCCATGGGGTATTGTTCTCTTCCACTGCAGCTTTTAAGGAAAAGAATATGGTTTCATTCAGAAATTGTGCAGTTTTTGATTTAGCATGATGTGCAAATCCATTCATCACACTTTAGAACTATGACTTTTTTTTCCTTGGGCTTTTTGTGCATTTGTATGGCCAAAATAATCTAATTATGTCATGATTTTATGGACATGTGAACCAAAATTGCTTACTAAATCTTCAGCGAAAAAACAGAGTGAGAATATGAGAAATATTGTTTTACACTAATAGTGTAATTTAACTGGACTGATGCCTTTGGGTAGCCTGTAGAGTACAGAAATGAGGAGATAATCTACATGCCTTGTTTATCAATTGGCTTCTTGTTACTTAATGCAGCCTTATCAATAATCCTTCCTCCATCCATGTCCTTGAAGACTGAAATTTTAAGGGTGAGAATAATTCTGGAAGAAACCAGCTGCAGAATGAATATTAGCTTGGAGGAAAATGTGCAAGGTTTTGTCACCTTGAAAATATTTTGATTTATACAACTATCAGTATATAAATTGCCCTACTTATCTCATAATACCTCTTTATCCAGGGACATGTCCCTTAATCTTGACAAATTGCTGTTAATTAATTGCATTGTGTATGGGAGTGTTCACAAAACAAAGGACTCTTTTTCAGATTTCAGATATCTGAATTTAACATTTAAATTTGTAAGATAATCATGGTAAACCCAAAATATAATACAGAGAAAAAGGACATTAGATAGCTAGATAGATGATAGCTTGCTAGCTAGCTAGCTAGATACATACATAGATACATACATAATATATGCACAATATATGTATTACACAATACATAATCATGTACAAAGTCAGAATTGCTGATCTAATTGTTCTGACATTTGTTCCTTGTGTCACTATTGAAAAATAACATGTCCAAATACTGACGAAGAATACCGATCAAAAATCCAATGCCGCCAATCAGGGCAAATGTATCTTTCCAATACTGAAATACTACTACTTTTGGCTACATTCCTTGTGTGAAATACCCACAGCTCTCAGTATGTTAATCCCAACCATATGCTAGAGATATAAACTAGATTAGCTCTCTCCAATGTGGCTGCTCTCCAGATGTTTACATTTGAGTTCCTAGAAATCTCAGCAATAGCCACACATGGAGGGCAGCCAGGTTGATGGCAGTTGAAGATCATGCACTCGATAGCAATTATTTTGACAAAGCAACCATCAACCTCAAACCCGACTGTCAGTCAGATAAATTTCAACCCAAATGTAAGAGTGCTAGGATAAGACCAAACCAAATGAGTCAGTGTTTTAAATGATGTCCCCGGCATTATTGCAAACATGCGGCATAGTTCTCGTTGAGAACTGTGGAACACACACAGAAATGATTGCTTGTTAATATATTCCATGTGTATTGGAAGCCAATGTTAGTTTGTCACCCTCACTAGAAATGAGATAAGATGAGCTAATTCTACTTTATTGTAAAATAACAGAATTTTACAAGTCTGAAAGTGCTTCTCTCCATTTACGGTCCGAAAACTAGGGAGGGTTTTCTGAGCCGCTTGTCCCACTCACACTCCCCACTCAGCTGCTTTTTAGCTCTCCATTCCCTTGGCTGCAGTTTCTTTGCCCTGTCCCTCAAGGTCACTTCCTCACACCATTACATAATTTGAAAACTTTGGTGCTATGAAAAGCTTTTTTAAAAAAGTAATTGAGTGTTCTAGGGCAGATGACTGAGAAAGAGCCAGCTTGTAGTTGTGATGAGTTAGCTGTACCCTTACTGATGAGGATGAAACTCTGTTGAAGATCAATTGACATCCAGAGACAATAGGAGGCCTACCTAATCTGGAAGAGGTAGAATCCACCTTTTTAAAGCTTTAATGGATGGAGTAAAACTGCACACATCTATCCCCATTTTGTAGTATGAGATTAGCAGGTTACTGAGTTCAGATTCTCCAAGATGCCCTTGTGTTCAAGGTCAAAGATCAATGAGAGATTAAACTTTTAAAACAGGACCACCAAAACCTAGACTGACAACAATGTTGGTTCATAGAGTAATTTGGCAGTAGTTTATCTCTCTCCCCTTACCTATCTCACTGGATTATTGTAAACGCCATTTGAGTTTCTGGGGGGAAAACGAGAGAGAAATTGAACGAATATGTAAATAATAAATGAATGGAAAAAACTGCCAAAGAATCATCAATAAAGAGCCCAGTGAAAGAATCTCTAAGATTGCCCCCACCTACACAGACAGGCAAGTCACCAGAATATAAGCTGACAGCAAGCCACACTCCCTACTAGCACTGATGATGTTACCTAGTTAGGTAATGAAACGTCTGCAAGAAAACAAGCAAGTTCAGAGAGCACCACAGACCCCTCAATAAATGAGCGGGCTTGGAATTCTGGGAACAATTGGGAAAACATTTCTGGGGGGACCCAATTTGGAAAAAAAATTGACGTGGCTTTAGTTTGACATGATTAGACCTATAAACTTGGTACTGGGATAGGACAGTGCTGGCAAACCTTTTTGGCACTGAGTGCCGAAATGTGAGCGCATGGGCATTAGCATGCACACGATGCGTACTGAGCACCAGCATTTTTTGTGCATGCACAGTGGCATGTGCAGTCACACAAGAGTCTCATGCATGTGTAGTCGTGTGTGACTCAGTCATGGCATTTCCTGCATATGCACCGTTGCACATGACTTGTGTGTGTGTTTTCACGCATGATCGTGTAAATGTATGCACTGTTATGCAGGAGTCACACACACACAACTGCTGGCGTGCCGGCAGAGATGGCTCTGTGTGCCAATTTGGGCATGCGTGCCATAGGTTCGCCATCACAGGGATAGGAATTGTGTGGACATTCTGTTCATTCTGAAGACGGTTCTATCATTGATAAAATTTCAGAGCGGTCAAGAAGCTCAGCCTCTTGATTTTTTTTAAGGTATGCATCCACCACAACTTCAGAAATGGCTTCTATTATAAGATTAACCCCAATTCTTTTGTCCTCCCTTTTTTCTCCCCCTCTTCTTTTTGTCCTTCGGGAATCTGCTTATAGAGAGAATTCAAAGTGGATTGCATAGCGTAACATTTGCCTACTTTCCTTCTTTGTAATCTTCCACTAGGAAACCTGTCAACATGACCAAAGCCACAATCAACTACCGCAATGAGAAAACACACATGATGAGTGCAATTGACCAGAGCTTCACAGACCAGAGTACCCTTCAGGAAGATGAGAGGCTGGGATTATCTTTCATGGATACTCACAATTACAACAACAGAGGTCAGTTTCAAATGAATACGTGCTTTTCCTGATTCCAAGGTGGAGCGGTGGAATTTATATTACAGAACAAAAATAGATTTCATTGGTTCTTCTGCTGGTAGTAGAATGAAGCTAGGATTAGAGTTAAGCTTCTTTGAATTTTGAATTTTATATGTGAGTTTATTTATTTATTTATTGTATTTATTTAGGTAATTTTATACCCCAACTATTTATTATTTTTATAAATAACTCAAGACAGCAAAACATGTATATATATATATAATACTCCTCCTTCCTCCTATTTTCTCCCCAACAACATTGTGAGATGAGTTGGTCTGAGAGGGACCGACCTAAAGTCCACACACACACATACCCGTAGCCAGTTTTCACGACTAAGGCGAGACTAGAGCTTCCCATCTCCTGGTGAATGGCTCAAAGTCATCCAACTGATTTTCATGCCTAAGTTGGGACTTGAACTCACAGTCTGCTGGTTTCTAGCCCGAGGCCTTAAGTGTTATAAGAGGGATTGCCTGCCAGGCAGGGGTATCCCAAAAAGTCAAAATTGGAGCTACAACAAATGCAATCAAAATATATATATTTTTAATGTGCATCACGACATATGTAAAAAAAGGAGCAGAGTTTTGATTGCATGAGACAACACAGTGAAATCCAATCAATTCTCCTTTATTTGCTTACACCGGATGGGCAGAATCTTGCCAAACTAAAGCTATAACCTTATAGCCTACTTAATATATCCTGAGGGATTCTAGGGCAGTGGTGGCAAACCTTTTTGGCACCGAGTGCCGAATGTGAGCATGCGCGTGTTAGCATGTGCGCACTGCATGCCCGCACCTCTTGGGCATGGACAGTTGTACGTGCATGAGCAGTTGCACGCAACTCATGCGCAGCATTTTCATGCATGCATAGTTATGTTAGACTCATGCACAGTGCTTTTTGCGCATGCATAGTCACGCACAACTCATACATGGCATTTTTAGCACATGAGCAGTCACACGGAACTCACAAACTGCATTTTTAGCACAGTCACAGTCACATGTGACTCACACATGATCTCTCGTGTGCATGCACATTTGTGCAGGAGTCACACACATGCGCAGTCACATGGGGCAATTGCTGGCGTGCTGGCAGGGATGGCTCTGTGTACCAACTTGGGCACGGGTGCCATAGGTTCGCCATCACGGTTCTAGGGTGTGGCTATTCTAAACCTCCTCCACCATCCAGTTGGGATTACATGCAGTCTCCTAACCTGGGCCCTCTCTCCAAAACTCTGCCCCACTACTCCTCCAGTACATGTTTCATCATGCATGTTTGTCTCGACCGCCTCTCTGAAGATTGCCCCACTGCTAATTTTAGGACAACGTGTCTACTGACAGTAGGTTGAAAGTAGGGTTAGCCTTGCCTGGATTCTGTGGGTCAGTTTAGTGTGAGAGTTAGGTTTGGGTGGGGGGAAACCCAGTGCAGATTCATTGGTCTTGGATCTCTTCCAATACACTCCTACCTGAATTTTCATGAATTTTAACATCGGGTGGCTCTTTGGAAGTGTTATCAGTACTAGATTGTCAGTGCTAATCTTCTGGGCTGTGCACACAGTGTTATCTGATAAGGCTGATTACAATTCATACTCTTGTGCTCTCCGCTCACTTGTGCAATCAGTCGATCCTTTATCTTAAAATTGCCACCTCCTGTTTTTTTTAAGGCTTTCCCCCCATTTAGTTCCCTGGCTTCAGCTCTTCTGTGAGTGTGTCCAATCTTTAGAAATTGCCATAAGGTTTTAAAGGCTTCTTTTTCCAGGATCTTCATGACGGTGGAAAAATGTCCTCATTATTTGATTTGTGTCCAACTTCTATTTGTATATTAAGAATGGCTTATATTGAACACAGATAGACCTTGGCTTACAACAGTTCATTTAGTGCCATTCAGTGTTAACAACGGCACTGGAAAAAAGGGACTTGTGACTGTTTTTCACACTTAACAACCATTGCAATATCCCCATAGTCACAGTATCCCAATTTGGATGCTTGGCAAGTGACTCGTATTTATGACGGTTGCAATGTCCGGATGGGGGAGGGGAGGTGTCACATAATCACCATTTGGTCACCTTCTAGCAAGCAAAGTCAATGGGGAAGCCAGATTCATTTAACAACCGTGTTACTCACTTAACAACTGCAGTGAATCAATTGACAGCTGTGGCACAAAATGTGGTAAAATGGGGCAAAGTTCACTTAACCAGTGTTTTACTTAGCAACTGAAATGTTGGTTGTAAATCAAGGATTATCTGTATTAGATGGTATTAAGAGAGGATACTGTTGATCATGATATGGTTTTATTATGGTTTATATTACATATACTGTAGATCTGATTTACCTGGACTGTGCACAGTATAAATAGACAATTTATACTATTCACACAATTCATTTGTCAGGAGATGAAAAAAAGCCATCGGCCTACAGTGCATTGCAGAAAGACACAAAAAACAAATGTCCTTTTTGATGCTACTTCAGTCTGATGAAGGAAAGAAAATTCATCTTTGGCCTTCCTTTCAAATAAGAAAAGAACTGTTTAGTTCCAGTTGGCTTAGGTAGTCTGGTTTACAAGCCCCTCTAACTGCCTGTTTGCTGCACATTGTGTCTCCATAACTATTTTGTCTTGGACAATGAGTGTGACTGGACATCTGGTCTTTTGTCATTTGTGTTTCCTGGGATATGGAATTCCTAGGAAATTAGTAGGTCAGTCAGCCATGAGTTCCACTGTTTGATGGATGTTTACCTTCTCTACATTTGTGCATGGTGATGCGCACACAAGCGTGTTCAGGAACATCCATAAATGAACTTCATCAATACACTCATACACATATACACACACAAACACTAGATCTAGTGTTTGTGTGTATATAGAATGGGGATGGGAGAGGGACGAAGTACTTTGTTCGAGGGTGGGAATGGAGAGAAGAAGAAATACATACCAAAAAATGTTTATCGTATGAATATCTATGTGTAGTGACCTAGCAATCTTTTTCTTCTATTCATTTGTGTTTGATTTTCAAAGTTAAGTCCCAGCAGTTTTCTTGGCAAGGTTTTTCAGAAATGGTTTGCCATTGACTCTTTCCTGGGGCTAAGAGATAATTGGCCCAAGGTCATCCAGCTGCTTTGTGCTTAAGCTGGGCCTAGAACTTAAATCAGTCTCCTGATTTCTAGCCTGGTGTCTTGACCATTAAACCAAATAGGCTTTTGACCTAACAAATGTGAATATTTGATGAATAGCTACTTAACTTAATTCTTACAACTTAACTGAGTAGCTTAGATTTCTGCTACTTTGGTTATAATGCAAATTGCTTTGCTGCTAGTTTCTTCCTCTTCCCCTTATGTTCCATCTCCAGATTTAGGAATGCTAATAGCTTCTCCCCTTAATACACTCTTGCCTAATTAATTGGCACCTGAACCAGTTGGAGTTTGCACTCTCCCCATGTAGACTCCATGGCTGCATTTTCTTTTCTCCTGATTCTTTTCTGCAGGTTCTTCTTTGGGTTAAAACTCAGGCCCTTTGCTGGGTCTTCTCCAGATCTTCTGGCTTCTGGTTCTCCCAGTCCTGATCTTCTCTGCTACACAGCTTGACTAGTCACATCTCGTTTTAGCAACAACATCTCCTGCCAATCTTAAAGCAGGGGAAACAACCCCTCTCTTCCTGACTACCTGCTCTGGCTTCTATTTATATTTCTTTTTTAATTTGAACCTTACATGCCCATCTACAGGAGCTTCTTGGGACCTTACAACCTTTCCTGTCCTTTCTCTGCAGGTGCCTCTGTACCTAAACTGGGCAGCTGACAGACCACTGCAGAGAAAAATATTGTGACCTTGGTCATTTCAGAGCAGCTCCCCTGTCCACACACTTGGTCTATCAAAACCAATTTGGGGTGAAAATTGGGTCTAAATGGGAGAAAAGAAAAAAACAGCCAGGAAAGGGGGAGGGGGCACACTCTAGATCAGTGTTTCCCAGCCTCAACAAATTTAAGAGGCATGGACTTCAACTCCCAGAATTCCCCAGCTGGCTGGAGAGTTCTGGGAGTTGAAGGCCACACCTCTTAAATTTGTTGAGGTTGGAAAACACTGATCTAGAGGCTCTGGTTCAGCCTTCCCAGCATTATATTTAGCTCCTCCAATCACCCAGACAGAGTTTTGAGAATGGGATTGTTTGACATAAGCATATTGATCTTCTATTTCTCTGACAGTTGGGAGATCGATAGTCTTGTCAGAGGAAGCACGTGGCAAATAATAAAACTGAAGGCTAAATAAATAAAACAAGGTAAAAATAAGGTTTCAGACCCCCTGCCCTGCCCTGCCCTGCCAAATGTTCTGCTGACAGTGACTTTTCTTGCTGATAGGTGATTCTCACTGGGAAGGGAAAGGAAAGCAGAGGATCCAGCAGCCTCTGCCTTGAACCTCTCCTGTATTAGGTGGGGCAAACAAGCCTGCAGACATACTGCTGAAGGTGAATAACTCCAGTGAGAATTAGGAGTTTACCTGGAACCCTTTGGCTCTGGTTACCTTGGGATAGGGGCCAGGACACCTATCTTCTTTACCTTTCTCGCTCCTACCATGTTTCCCTGAAAATACAACCTATTCAGAAAGTAAGTCCTAGCTTGATTTTTATATGTGTGCCCAATATAAGCCCTACCTCCCAAAGTAAGCTCTGCTTACGGGACCGCCTGTTGCCACTGTCAGCCTTCCACCGACCTATGCATTCCCACAGGGCTGGCCTCCTTGGGGTTCCATTGTCAGGACGGTGTCATCTGGCAGCCCCAAGGGTTCGAGCCTTCTCTGTGGGGGCACC
>JAEANM010021411.1:0-11860 GCA_017656035.1 Myanophis thanlyinensis
ACTTCCTCCTCCTGAATTAGTTCTTGAATGAGGGGGGCCTTGGTAACAATGGACCTGGCATTACATAGCATCAGCCTGAGGCCCCGGGACCGAGAACACATACCACTCGGGGAACGGGAAGTAATTTGGGGGTCGGAGCGCGCCACCGTGCGCAACCAACGGGGGCGCGCTCCCCGAACCTGATGTGGCCCCCTATACCCGCCATAGTTGCCCCTCCTTTATACCCCTTACTTTATATGGAGTAGAGATGCTCCTAGACCTTTTAGGATGCTTTAATGAGGGTTTCTGTCCTAAGCAAGGTGTTGGAAATGATGGCCTTAAAAAATCCACCTGCTGACTAGGGAATTCTGTAAGTTGAAGTCCACATATCTTAAAGTTAACCTGCTTTAGAAATAGTGGCCTAAATGATACAATTTTGGAACAGCAATTATAACAATCGCGTTATTAGTTTGGGAAGTGTATTTTTAATAGGCACAACATACACCTTCTGGTCTTCTTTAAATTCTGTGGGGCAAGACTGCGAATGAAATATAACAAGCATTTCCTCCAGTGGCTCGCTGTTACCAAATCGCAGCTCTGAAATGGCCATTTGCTCCCAAGATTCGCATACGCGGTTCTTACTTCCAAATCTCCTTGGAGGGAGAGGAAAAAAACCACAACTTCCTCAGGTGCTTTTTAATAGACTACTATTGTATCTGTGTCGCCTGGGCTCGATCGCAGCGCATGCGTGCTGGCTCTACCCGAAGGCAAGGTGCATCGACGTAGGGAAATCCCACCCACCGCCGGTAGAGCGTCCAAGACCCAGCCCGAGGCTCCTCTCTTTCTGGTGATGGAAGCGCTCCGGGCTGCGGGACGAGCGGTGCTCCGGAGTCCCAGTCTCGCCCGCCACCGCTTGGGCGTTGCCCGCCTCCGTCGCCACAGACAAGGTTGGTGCGGGGAAGCGCCTTAACTGGGCGTTGCAGGTGTAGCGCCGCGGTTGCTAGGAGACAGCAGGACGCGCAACGAAGCTGCTGCTCCTCCTTCCCCCACGGCCGCTCTTCCTGGGTTCCCTTCTCGTGGGATACTCGGGGTCTCTCAGCCGCGCGCGCATGTAGAGCTTTCCACGGGACTGGAAGGGCGGGGAACGTTGCTAGGACCTCTTGGTGGAGACCTGGAGCTGGGCTTGGAGGTGGGGGGGGGGGCGCTGCTTTTTTCTGGAGAGCGAAATTAGTGGCGCTCCGTCCTCCCCAGCTGAGCAACGGCCCCGGGGGAAGGAGATTGTAGGGAGGAGGTGTCTTACTTACCGACGGTAAGCCCCCTTGGGCCATCTGAATAGAAGAAACCAAGGCAGACGCCTCCCCAACACAGTGGGGCTAACCCTGTGCTGGGGATTCAGATCCTATTCAGGATCTGGAACCCTGGGCTGGATAGTTGGGCTTACTCTGTGTTGTACCAGGTTTGTGGGGTTAATGAAGGACTTAATTGATGCTTTTGCCCAGTAGGCACAGTTGGGTTAGCTTTGATTTCAGATCACTTTCCCTTCTGATGCACAATAACGGTTGTTTTTAAAGAAAACCATTTCATACTAATATAACCTACTTTACTGTCTTCTCATGTTTGTGACTTTAACATCCCAAAGACACTAATATTCGTTGCTAGATAAACTAAACAGTGGAATAAATGGCATCTTTCAAAATTTCATCAAGGCTGGCTTTGGTGCCTATCTTGCACCAAGGAAAAGATGTTTAGAGTTGAACCAAGCTCAGTGGAGTGATAGATGAGGGAGGTAGGAGCAAAGGCAGGAAGATTTTTTAAAAGAAATCTTTCCACTTTTTGAAACTGATGATAGTGCTTCCATCTGTGGATGGTAGTTATACTTGATAGAGCCTTTTCATCTACCCTCTAGCCTCATAGTGAGAGGGACAGTAGAAAATGGCCCTGCAAGTAGTAGAAGCACAGAAACACACAGCCCCTAAAATGCTTTTGATTTGGTCCACCTATTAGTTATTTCCAACCAGAGATGTTCACAAGGTGGATATGTACAGGTGTCAAAAGCAGCATGTGTTGATGTGCTGTGAGTTTCATCCATTTTGTCTGTGCATAATGTTGGAAGCCAGACCTTGCAACCTGAGACTACTTTTGTTATTTTGAGGGAAATGGTAGGTCCTATAGAAGCCTTCAGTTCCAACTTGACATAATTTTGTGGAAGAAATTTATAATTGTTTTTCTGTTTGCAGCCCCATCTACATATGAGGAAGATTGAAGGGCCCAAAAGTTTGCCAAACCCAGAAAATCTCTAGAGAAAGCTTCCATATTTTATATGTAGAATCGTGGTAAACTACCTACTGCTGCTACTGAGAGGTTGGAATGGCATTGCTTTTTCTTCCACCTTTACTAAATTATTTTTGCCTTGCTTTGCAGAACTCCCAGAATCCTGGGCTGACATGCGTGAACCCCTCTTGGAGGGCATGAGTTTCTCTCTGAAGTACCTAGGCATGACATTGGTGGAGAAACCCAAAGGGGAGGACATGGCAGCAGCTGCCATCCACCGGATCATTGCCATGGTAAAAGATGTATTTCTCTTCTTGTTGTGTTCTTCTGTTCTTGTAATACAGGCTGGCTGAATTACAAAGACTTTTATGTCTCAGGACTTCATAAACAAGCAGTGCTCAGAGGTGTGATTGACTCTTCAAACTGTGGAGGAGAAAATGGATGGCAGCTCCCATTCTTTTTATCAGCTTTGTAGGTTGCTGTTTTGATGTTGTAAATTCTTTATAAGTTTAGAGGTAAAATATTATCTATTTTAGTTAATCAGAGCTGTATTCACATATAATGTATGAGTAGAGTTTGAATGGTAGCGGTAAATACAGGAAGTTCTTGACTTACAATCATAATTTAATTTACTCTTGTTTTAATGTAGATGTATTTCTTTGTCTGCCCAGAGTTATTTTATGGTAAGCTGGGCAGCCAATACATCTTATAAATAAATAATTGCGCCAATAATCAAGTTGTGATAATGGTAACGTGGGTCAAGGCATGATTGCGCCTGATTTTATGTTTTTAGTGGTGCTTGTTAAGTGAATGTAGTGGTTGTAAAGTGAACAAAAATGGTCATTAAGTGAACCTATTGTTCGCTGTGGAGCCCTTTCTGCTGGAAACATAAATTGTGGTCATGCAGCTGCAGAATGCAGCAAATGACGGAAAATGCAGGTTGTTTACTGAACATCCAAAATGTCATGTGACTGTAGTAGTGGGGGATGGACATTGGAAATTCAAATCTGGATCGTAAGTCCCTTTTTTGGGCTCCATTGTAACTTCAAATGGTCACTAAGGATCTGTTGTAAATCAAGGATTAACTGTAAATGTAATCCAAATCTGGATATGGGCTTTGTGGATGCATAACTTTATAACAGTTTGCTGGATTTGACTTCTGGATTTGACCCAGAAGGAGATCTATAATCACATCCACAATTGTTTCTTGATCCACTTCTTCTCCTTAGGCTCGGGTGGGACCCAAGAAGTTTCAGAAGATGATTCTGACTGTTTCACCCAGGGGCCTCTCTCTGCAAGATGCTGAGACCAAGGAAACAATTGAAACCATCTCCATTTACAGGTATGGGTTCATGCAGGAAGACTGAATTCCTGGTAGTACACTGCTGATGAGCAAAGAGATGACTAAATGGCTCATTTGTTCTGATTGTTCCTGTATGATGTATCAAGAAGCATCAGTGATGGGCTAAAGTGCACACAGAAGCTACACCAATCATGGCATGTTGTACAGTATAGGAAACTAAATTGGGGCTAATTTGGAAGCTCTTTTGGGCCTGCCCAGAAGCATACCCTTTCCATTAAAAATGCATTTTTATGCAGAGGAGCTTTCTGGTTGGATTTACCACCTTTCTTATTGCTAATTTAGGAAATGTGCTTTTTATATTTGCATACCTGAAAATTCCTCTCCATTTTTTCATGGGTTTTCTGCATGTCAACTTCTGTTGCTCATTTCTGCTAGGAATCCTTTGCTGTTGCAAGAAGTGACCTACTTTTTTATGCTGAGGGCTGTATTTGATGTTGAAATGGTATAATAGGAGATGCGCTGTGAGAAGTGGGTCAAGCCAGGACTGAAAAACAGGCAAGACTCTACCAAAAGATTTTTAAAATCTAAGGAACTCTCTTCCACGGGATTAACCTCTACGATAGCTAAACGTAACGTATTTTAACGTATTTTCTAAAAAGCCACAAATACCCCCTCCCAGCTCCCAAGACCTCAGTAAGAATTCAAAAACAGTCTTGCAACAAACCATTGGGCCTCATGTCAGCTGTGGAAGCCTACTTTTGCTCTTGCCTAACTGGCAAATTATCCAAACCCTGACAATTCATTGCTGTTCTTTCTTCTTATTCTGATTCTTCCGATTTCTTCTTTCTTTCTTCTTATTCCGATTCTTCTGTCTTCTCATGGTGTAGCAAATACTCTGATCCCTTTCCTGCTTTTGGCATAGACTGCCTCTACCCTTTTTTTGTGCAGGCTCTTAAGAAACAAGCCCAACCTTTCTCTTTCTTTGCAGGATTTCCTATTGTACCACAGACAAGCTGCAGAACAAAGTCTTTGCTTATGTGGCACAGAACCCTCAAAGCGGTGCCCTCGAATGCCATGCTTTTCTATCACCTAAGAAGAAGATTGTGAGTTTCTGTGGGTGAGGGAGGGGGATTTGTTCTCAGGCTCATCCAAATTCTATGGTTTGCCTTGAGGAGACAAGCCCTGGCTGCCTTTGTGCCTCAGGAGAGGGGGGGGGGGTGAAGGGAATTTTCAGGTTGGTTTCTACTCTGCTCCTCCTGTGTATTTTCTCTTGTCATGTTTTCTTTCCTCATCTCACTTTGTAGGCCCAGGCGGTAACTCTCACTGTGGCGCAGGCCTTCCAAGTGGCCTTGGATCTCTGGCAAGCTACACAGGCAGGTATGATTGATAGGTACACATTCCTGTAGTTATAATTATGTCTCTCCCCCCCCCCCTTGACTGAACTTCTTGCCTTTCTCCAATGTAGAGGGGAGTGAGATGTGTAAGATCTGGAGGGTGGAAGATCTGGCTAGCCTGTGAAGCTTAGATGGCTAGCCAAAGGATGGACAGTGATGAGGGAGAGGGACTCTTCACATCCTGAAAGGAGCTTTCAGTATTATTATTAAGTTGAAAATGAAAATCGGCTGCAGGGTTTGTTTTCTCGTCAGGCTCCAGGGAGGAAGAAAAGCATCTTCCACGGCCAATGTGTCCCATAGAAACCACGTGCCAGCCAGTCAGGACACCTCTGGGCAGCCCCCCATTCAAAACAGACTTTGAGGTATTGTATGGTTCAGGTCCTTAGCTCATTCCCCCTCTTATTTTGCATGCAAAGTATTGACTATGATGGCCAAGAAAGGTTTTTTTCCAGCTTTGGAAACAAGTGAACACATCAGAGGAAAGGAGCCATAGTCATGTTTACCTTGTAGGGAGAATTGAAGAGTCCAGGTTTCATAATACCTCTCGTAATCTCTTTTTTTTTCTAGGATGAAGATGATGAAGAAGGAGATCTTAATGAAGCCTTCTCTGGGTAAGCATTTGAAGCCCATGTCAGAGAGGCCAGAGCCCAGGGTGTCTCATGGCTGGGAACTGCGTGACTGGAATCCCCTGTGGCTGCAATACTACATAGCCTGGCAGCCTGGGTGGATTGGAGTAGATTAGACCTAACATGTCTTTGTTTCCCACTTCAAAGCTGCACGGAGGAGGAGGGCTGCCCCACCACAGGTAATAATCCCTCTGTCTAGCTTTGCTGTCACCACGTTCCCAGGTTTATCTTCTATAAAAATTGGGAGTATGGAAACCTGCTAACATTTATGTTTTCTCATGTCCTTGATATCCGTAATTGGCCTTTCTTGACTTTAGTGAGAGAGCTCTAATCGCTATTTCTGAACTTTGTTCTTCCTTGTATTACTCACTGTATGCCTGAACTGGAAGAGGACACCATTTCCCTCATGCTACTGCTAACTTTGTATTTCAGATTCAGGGAGCCTTACCTTTGGGAGCTCCCCAGACACACAGTTCCACTCAGTGGCAGCCTGGGGATGCAGTCCTCCCAGCAGTTGCCTGCCTCCAGGGACACTGTTCTAAATCACCTGTTGCTGTCTTCACTATTCATCTCCAGCACCATTTTCTTATCTGCAATGCATAAAGAACAGGCTGATTTCCTTCTCTCCAGCCACAGACCCCCTTGCCTTGAATAACTTTGTATTGTTCAGAACTTAAAGTCAATACCTCCTAAAAGCATCAAAGGTGCCTGAAGTTCTCCAGGGACTTCATTGGTTCTACTCAAAAACCTATATTCTACAAGGATGCCAGAACTCCCGTGCTTGATAAAGGCAGTAGATACACTTTTTATACTAGGGCATTGCCCTGAATGCAGAGGTAGGTGCTACGTAGCAAAAGCAATCAGATTTGTAATTCATTTCTTGCCTCGTTGAGTTGGGGTGGGGTTGGGGAGCCTTGTGGATGAAGAAAAGTTCAGGCTTCTGTTTCACTTGAGAAGGTGATCCCTTGTCCCCAATTACTCATCACTGCCAAACCACAGCTTTGTAGCAAAAGATTTAATTTTTAATGTCATTTTTAAAGGTAAATAAATATTTCTACAGTTGTATTTGGACATTTTTTTTTCTTTCATTTGCTTCATCTTAGATTGATGAACAAGGGAGAGGGAGATGTTGGGAAGGCTGTCCCCTGGGAATCAATTCCTGTGCAATATTCCATATCACAAAGTTTGCTTTCTCCCTAAACCAAATACTTTGAGGGATATATTCACCCTTCTCTATTCTCTTGACCATTCTGATGGAGGGGAAGAAGCAGCATCTGGCCTTTGACAGTGTCATGAGTATCTCTTGGTCTACATGAAATGAAGTTGTTTGGTCTTTGTTAGTGTCTCCAAGCAGAGTTGATTCGTTCTTTCTACAGTCCCTCTCTAATTGCTCCTCTTAGGGTCTTCTGAGTCTTTACAGGAGAGGAAACCTATGAGTCTTTCAGAGTCCTGATAAATCCTCTAGTCTTCACATGGACACCTGCTTCCAGGAGGGGATCATCAAGATATTGTATATGCTATATATTATTGGGTACTTGAAGCAATAAAACAATGAATTGGGTTTGTTAATGAACATCCTTATCAACTCACGATTTCAAGTCATTCACATTACTTAAGGCCAAAAAGGAGATGCTCGGTCAAGCTGTTTGGAACTAAAAGAAATGTTGTGGACCAAACAATTTTCTCACCTGCATCTGCTACAATACATTTCAGTTGGACCATTTGCAACAATTCCCAGAGAAGAGAGTGTGCACATAAGTATGGTCATGATAATGAATAAACATTCTCTTTACAATTTTGAGAGTTGTTTGAGGTAAGCCCTCATAGCCAAAGCTCCTCCTGCCTTTTGAAAATAAAAGTTATTTGAATCTATATTCAAGAATATAAGAATATCATTACCCATGACTGAGTAACTACGACTCAGTCTCATTTTTGAGGGTTTGTTCTTCCTGGTGAAGCACAAAGTAATCGTATGAGTTTATATAAATGATTGGGATGAAATGTTGGTTATTTTGGGTGTCTGTTCTGTAAACACAGATGTGGATTTTATTTCTTAGGTTTTTAAATTCACTAGAAGATTTTTTTCCAGTATTTTGTAACCAGAAGAGATGATGGGAGAATAACAGTATGTCCATGGCTTCAATGTTATAAAAAGCAGTGTGTGATCATTCTGGGTGTTAACGGCAGTGTGACTGTCTTAGTCAAATGTCAATGTTGATATGATTTTGGATACCAGCTCAGTGATGACCATTACCCAGAGAAGTTATTAGCAGTGAAAATTTTCACTCTTACCAATGTACAAGGTAATTCTGCCTCATTTTTCACAGGTGCCAGGATAGCCTTTTTATGGGAAAATACCTGAATGGCACATTTGCCTGACTCTACAGTCAGTAACATGTGAAGAATAAATAGGTGCTGGTTCTGTAGCTCTTCTGGTCTCCTATGCAATCATGCCTTGCTCTACTCTTTAGAGCACAATACTCATAGCTGAGGAAAGGCTAGGATTCTTGGAAGACAAAGGATGCTGCTGGTATTTCTGTGCCACCAGTGATTCATGTGGCTGCTTCCTGGTTTCAGGCTTGGTTTTGGGAATGAGATCTAATTCTCTGCTGGCATTAACAATTTGACTAAGAGCGTGTTATAGATGGGAAATGCTGGCTGGTGAGAATGTTGTATAAATGTGGCTCTCCCACTAGTACGTACAGTATGTAAGATGACATTCTTTCCGCTCCTGTCTTTGAGATTCAGGTGAGGGATAGCAGGACAGGAATAGGGAATAGCCTTCTCAATTGGGGTATAGATTTGGGGACGTTTGGCACATTGAATGGCAGAAGAATTGTTGGCACAAGGGAGATTACAGAAGCAAAAAGGCTCTACAAAGGATTGATAGCAGCTTACGGCAATTCTGATAGTAGGTGTACTCTGAAAGAGAAGACAACTCTAGAAGTCCCAATGATGCTGCTTCCTTCTATGCTCTTCAGAGTAACATTATATTTTCCCAATAGGTTTTGGTATTAAGTTCTCATTAATGGCTGGTATGGGGTGTAAGGACAGTCTATAGTTCATCTTTTTCTCCACTCCTTGATGAAAGCAGACTATTGGACAGGTTGAAAACCTTTGGGTTCCTTGTATTAATTTCAATGCAGTTTGTTTCTCTGCCACTTGCTGGAGACATGGAGCCTGGGTTGTAGGACTGCAGGCCATGCTTAAGGTTCTCATTCAGGGTTGAAGAAAAATGTGGCCCAGCGTAATGCTGCTTCCCGCATCAGCAGGAAGGAAGTCTTCACTCAAGTCTGTTCCCAGGTTAGCACTTCGTGGTGCTTCCTGCTGCTGGTTTGAAGGCTTTGCAGCTGGCTGTTCCTTGTGGCCCAGGCTTGTTTCTGTTACAACTTCAGGACAAGAGGTTAGTTAGAGGCCAGCTTCTACATGCACCTTGTCTTGGCAGCTGGCTCCATGCAGATCCCTCCTTCAGGGCAAGAAGCTTTAATTCTTTGCATGCAGGTGAAGAGCCAGTCCCAGGGCCTAGCAATGTTCCAGCAGCCTTCTGGAGTGCTTCGAGCCTGTGTGGCAACAGCTATACTTCAATGATATTGATAGATGGTGATTTCTTCTGTATGAGAGAGAGATGTTTATACTAATAAGTTAAAAAAAGTGCAATGATAACAGATCCTCCTCTAAATTTTCTATTCCCTTTCTGTCCATGTGATTTCTTTGATTCTGTTCCTCTGTGGTGCTCCATAAGAGTTTTGAATGAAGAGTGTCTGTCAAAGGATCAAAGCCACCTAAACTCTTATTGCAGGA
This sequence comes from Myanophis thanlyinensis, assembly GCA_017656035.1. NCBI lineage: Eukaryota > Metazoa > Chordata > Lepidosauria > Squamata > Homalopsidae > Myanophis > Myanophis thanlyinensis. Next base: position 9,375 of record JAEANM010021411.1, read on the forward strand.
TAGAGGGACTCCTTGAGTTACAATGGTAATTGTAACCCAAGAATTTCCACCACTAAGTGATGTGATCGTAAATCTCAATGACACAGGACCTCATTGCTTAGTGTGAGCAATCCTGGCAGTCCCAGTTGCCATCATAACCTCAGGTTGTTAAGTGGGAAAAGATGGGAGTCTCAAGCAAGGTGCATGAGGGTTTGTGTACATGTATCTCGAAGGGGTGCCATGGACAGACACTATGGATCATGGGGGGGGGAGGGCACGGAATGCTGTAACAGGACACTGCAAAGCAGGTTTGCTGGCAGGGCCTGTAGGGGAGCACATCTGAGCATTGGTGGGCTAGTGGAGGCTGTAGCCAGGCCCTACAGATACAGATTGGCTGGCGGGCTACTATGGAGTGTGGGCAGGCAGAGAATCCTTTGAATCTTGTACTCCATAGTGGGTGTTCATGGGAGAAATAGTGATGGGAGTGACTTATAGGAGCAACATGACCTTCCCTGCCAGCTTCCCCACTGACTTTACTTGTGAAAAGGTGACAGGGAAGGCTTCAAATGATGATCACGTGATGGTAGCTTGCTGCAACTATGGTGCCTGGATCACGTGCATGCTATTCCTAAAAGCAAGTTGAGATATGGAATGTGTATGTATATATCAAGCCCAGTTCAATGATAGCTTAACTAATTAGATGCTAAATGAAAACATGGAATTTTCAAACAAATATGAAGCAATTTGTTACCAACATAGATTACTTATAAAATTGATTTTATATATTCATGGATGTTAAACTATGGCTACTAGTAATTATGCCTAACTAACCAATTTGGGAAGCAATATAGTCAAATGGATGGGAGAGAGTGTTTGCTTGTCCTTATATTTGCTATCAGTTTCCTACATGTACCTGGCTGCTCTGGCAACAAAATGCCGGACAAATGCATTGATCCAGTGTCCACTCTCATGCTATTTTATTCATCCATCCAATAGCTAATATTCTCTGGGCCAATACAAAATTATTCTACCATTTGAAAGCATTCGAATAATAGCATAACACAGAGTAAGATAAGGTAAAGATAATGATAGATGATATAATAGCTAATATAATACAAAATTAATGATAGATAATGTGAAGTGACTGCACAAATTTCAAAACTATATAAAAGTATGGGTAAGAGGCCATCTTAACCTGAAAGGCTGAACATGGGCCACAGGTATAAATACGAGGCAAAGCATGTGCCAGCAAAAACTTATCCTTTATTCTCCTATACTGGAGGTTCTTGATTCTCTTCAGGCAATCTTGATAGAATTAAGAAGAAGAATGTTTAATAATAGATAAGAAAAGAATAACAGTTTTTCCACTCTGTGAGTACATTCTCATCCTGCAATGTTAAAAGAAGTGTTTCCTCAGTAGTTTTATTATTTATCCTCTCCTTTACTTCTTCCTATAATACATTTTTCTTATCTTCCATTGGTACATTTACCATGTATCCATTTTAACCATATATTGCTTGCTCTAAGGTTGGCCAGAGATGTTTTCGGACTGTTCATTTTTAGGACTCATTTCTTTTTCTCTCCTACAACATATACCATATTTCCAACTGAATAATAATAATAGAAGATAAAGAATTGGAGAAAATGAAGATAAATATCACAAAACATATAAAGGTAGAAACAATGACTATTGCAAAAGAAAACCAAGATAGTGCCAATGGTAATACGTGTCTTTGGTGCAATTCCAAAATATCTGGGGCACTACTTGAATGAAATCACCCACCAGTCAATTGCAAAGGCAGATTTACTTGGTTCCAGTGGCAACACTTTTAATATTAAACAACATCTGCCTATCCAAAATCTCTGGAAAGAGCCCAGGATAGACAAAAATGCCAAATCCAATCTAAAGATCTAGTTGGCTGCAGTCACTCATAATAATATATTAAATATGTATGCTGATTCTCAACAATAATTGAACTACTTAAAATTCTTTCCTATGTCAGGGAATGGGGAAAAAGAACAAAATTCTCTTTGTATGCATTAATCTCAGGTTAGATATTTCTCCTACAAAGGCCCAAATTTATCTCCCTAAAGGAATCTATGTAACCATTTTGTCTTTATTTTAGAAAAACATTTCCTAGACACACCAGTTCTTTGTATTGAAATTAAGCTGATCAAAGAGTTAAATTGTTGCAATAACTTTCCCCCTTGTGATTGTTTGCAAAGCAAATTTAGGCTAACCCTTCTCCTAATGGTGGGATGCCCATCCAGTTATTTTTCTCTGGGACTAAAAATGTTCAAATTCATTTTTAATGTATGAAATCACTAACCATTGTGTTCTCTTTCTCATTCCCATATACATATATAGCCTTGTGGTCTAGAGGTTAAAACATCTGCCTACGATGTTCAAATCCCACAAGGGTATGACTGGCTGATGAGAGCAAATAAGCTTGAAATAGATCTATACTGGCCTCCCTGAATTTTTAAAATACCAGCAGAATAAACAA
>JAEANM010021412.1:0-11860 GCA_017656035.1 Myanophis thanlyinensis
CTGTTTAATGTCAGCGCCTCTCGGCTAAAGCAATAATAAACAGGAATGTTATGCTTTATTTTTCTGTATGGATTGTTCAGGATTTGAATGGTTAAGTACCAACTCAATAGGGATAATAGCTGGATACCCAAGAGAGATGTAATGGAGGCTGAAGCATTTTTATTATCCAAGTTTGTTTAGAAAAATTAATCTAGTACAAATGGCTTTTTTTTTTCCTTGAGCATCCCTTTTAAGAGAAGAAAAATAAAATAAAAAACAAATGTCACCGACTCAAGGAAGTTCTCGGGCAGACATTCAAGGATTTTGCTTTCACATCCCACATATTCAGGGCAGGAGTACCACTGGTGGTGGGGGCATGAAAAAAGTCAAGAGGGTGGCCATAACTTCACAATTAAAGCCTGACCCTTTTTACATGAGGCAACCCTTTGGTGCAATTGCAGCTTTGTTGTGCGATCACAGCTTCCATCTTGAATTGCTTGATATACATACAGTCAGTTCCCACACTGTTCTCTCTGAAAAAGAGTGCTTGCTTGAAAATCAATTCTCAGCGCAAAGGGGTGGGGGGGCGACATTTAGATGCAAAGCCAGTAGGAAGTAATTTGTATTCCAATTAGCAACCTCTGAGAATAACTTTGAAACCACAAATATATATCAGCTTTTTTGTTAGTTGGAGACTTCTTTAGCAGTACAATTTAAATGAACTGCAGATCACTTAATACATAGAGAAGGGTAAGGATATTGCGCAAAGTATTATTGCACAAAAATGAGGTATTTTCCTGGTTTTGTATAAAAATGTGCTTAATACTTGCTTATAAGACCTGAAAAAAGCAAATAGCTTTATAAAAATTGCAGTGCAAGATACGAGGTAGGAGATTCAGTCCATGGGCCTCCATGGTCAGAAAAGGTCTTATGCAAATCTGCTCAGTAAACATAATCAATCCCCAGAATTTTTCTACCTAATTTGAATTGCCTTGTTTAGGCTTTAAAAATCCATAAAAAATAAAAACCAAGAATGGTCTATACAACTATAAAACTCAATAGCAGAGTAACGATATACGTATATCATATTATCATCATACCGTAAATAATTTTGCTGTCTCAAGACTGTAATAATTCTTGACTTTTATACTGACATTTTTATATTAAGAATATCAAGATATAAGAATGCTTCATGGAACAAAAAGTAATCAAACTGTGTATTGTACTATTGATTTAGGTTCATTAATATTACAGTCTTGTTTGCTCAAAAACAATGTAAATCTTCCTTTAGATTCATTTTTCATTCTAAAGATGTCTTATTCACACCACTGGCACATTACAACTGTGAAATATAGTTGCTTTTTAAGTACCATTGCCACAACAATATGGCACACGGTCTCCTATACCTTAGTTAACATCAAGATAAAAATAATAAGAATCACACATCTGGGATGAATTAGAAGCTGCAAAGGCTGTTCTAGGTTATTTCTTCACAGGTGCAACTAGATTGCTATACTGAATTATTTTAGAAATTATTATTAATCATCCATCTATCTTGAGAAAACTGTTACATTTGGAAATTAGTTTTAAAATTTAGAATTAAAAAAATGCCCTGCAGTAAAATCATATGCCTATAAATCTAAAAATGAGGCCCAGTGAGTTCAGTTTTTTTTAATCAATCCACATCTCACTAAATGCCATCAAATTATTGTTTATCTGTCCAGATTAGTTTCCACTCCCCACATTTTTAGTCAACCCCTCTAGATCAGAATAAGCACACAGGCCAGCCACTCAGTTCAGCTAGCCAAAAAATATAGCTTAATTATTAAACATCAGCAGACAACAAAAGAGTTCACTGATAAAATGAGACAATGGCAAGGAAAAGCAGGGAGAGACAGACATGAACAATGGGCAAGAGATAAAGGGACAGAGGATTTAATAACAACAATCTAGATGATGGTGATGATGATTTATTAAACTCCTACGCCGCCTGACTCTGAACAACATTGAAAGGCTACAGCTCTATAAATCTACCTCTGTACTAAGTTCCAAAGCCACTGGAAACAATTTTGTGGGTAATTAGCATGGACTTTTCCAAAGAGTGCATTAACAGCCACAGAATAGAGAGAGAGAGAGAGAGAGAAAGAACATCAGGTGATCTTCGTTCTATTCTGCAGCATAAAAGAAACAATTTGGTACAGGGGAATTATAACAACACGCTGCACAAATACACTTATGCGCACATAGGCACATACTTATACACATATAGAAATACTGTTCAAGGTACTGAACTTAGTAAGACAGATTCTCAGGTATGTCTGTTTAAGAATATATTTATTTATATTTGTTTCTTCCTTTTATGTTCTGCCAATAAAATTCTTGACCAATAAAAGCACCACCACAGAGACAGTTGGCTAAACAGAAGTGAGCTCTCAATTTGAAACTGCAACTATCCAATTAAACAAAGACTGCCAATAATTAAAAGATAATAATCAAATACCATTAAACATCTGACAAAATGAGTAGGCTGTTTAATTACCAAAAAAAAAAAATAGTACAGAAATCACCTGGGAAACAAATGTAAGCACCATGATTACAGCTAATGTAATGTAAAAGGCTCTTTTTCTGAAAAGTGAAAATCAAGATGTGAAGGAGTAGATAATCAGAATCTGTCCAAATTGTTAGTCCAGACCAGGGTTCTACAAACTTGGCAACTTGGCAAAGTTGGTGGATCTTCAACTTTCTAACCGGGAGACCACAGGTTGTAAGGATGGGTGGTTATGTCTCATCTTCACTCACCCTCAACACAGCAGCCCCCCAGGGCTGTGTTCTGAGTCCTTTGATATACTCCCTATACATGTACGACTGCACAACCACTACAGACGCCACCACCATCATTAAATTTGCTGATGACACCATTGTGGTAGGCCTGATCTCCGATAACAACGAGATGGTCTATCTAAACAAGATTAAGAACCTGGAGAGCTGGTGCCAGAAAAACAACCTCTTCCTCAATGCCAGCAAGACAAAGGAGCTGATAGTGGACTACAGTACAAAGCAGAAAAGAACATACCAGACCCCCATCATCAACAATAGCCCAGAGGAGAGAGTGGACTGCTTCAAATACCTAGGCGTCCACATCTCGCAAAACCTAACATGGACCTGACACATCGACACCATGGTGAGAAAGCCTCCTATACAACCTCAGATGACTGAAAGACTTCAGACTGCCCCCAGAAGTGCTCTGAAACTTCTACTCCTGTATAGTAGAAAGTATCCTTATGGGCAACATCACCACATGGTTTGGGAACAGCACTATACAGGACAGGCAAGCTCTACAGAGAGTAGTGCACATAGCAGAGCACATCATCCATACCAAGCTTCCTGAACTGCACTCCCTCTACAACAGATGATGCCAAACTACAGCCAGGAAAATAATGAAGGAACCCAGCCACCCCATCAACTGTCCATGATGTGGACAGGAAAACACTTCCGCTACCTGAAAGCCAACACAGAGAGGCTACTTCCCACAGGCAATACAGACCCTAAACCAAACCACAACAAACCCAGGACTATAAAGTATTCATATAACCTACCTCTCTCAACCACTCCCTAACTTGTTTTCCCTCCCTGTCTATACTATTCTCTTGCTCTACTAACTATGGTCGTGAGTGGTCGCATACACATTTCACTGCATTTCGTACCATGTACGTCTGTGCATGTGATGAATAAAATTTGATTTGATTTGATTGATTTGACTTTAAGACTTGTAGAGTTCAACTCTCTTAATACCTCAGACAGCTATGCTCTGCTGGCTGAGGAATTCTGAGAGTTAAAATATGCTCAGTTGTCATTCTAAACTACATGATTTAATAGTTTTATATGAGTCTTTTTCAGACAATTTAAGGAAAATGAGCAAACATCTTCCATTTTTCAACACAGAGAAGCAAATAGGGTGTTGATTTTGATTTTCTAGGTACATTGCTGGTGAGAAGGTGTTTAGGTCTTTTTGTTCCCTTTTCAGCTTGTTGATTGTCTATTTTTAATAGTATGGAGATGTTGTTTATGCCTATATGCCTGTTGATGGTCAGTTTGTCAAAGGCTTCCAGGAATTCTCTGGCATTTTTGGATTTGGCTTGGTCTAAGATGGTCACAGTTTTCCAGTTGAAACTATGGTTAAATATGACTTTAGATAGACCTGCTCCAGGAGAAGATGTCCCCAACCTGGTCCTTCAATCTTCCAACAGTGCATCCATTGCCATTGTACCTAAGTTCACTAATTTTGCTGCTATCAATCTCTCTTTTTATCTCTTTTTGTACTTTTCCTACTCTCCAGAGAGCTAGGCCCTTTCATAATGTGTTCAAAGTAGGATTATAAAAGCCTGGTCATTTGTACCTTGGGACAACTCTGGATTCATTTTTTCAATTATCTATTTGTTTGGGGGGGGGGGTTCTGTCCATTATATTCTTGGGTGTTTGTTCCTACCAAAGTTCAAAAGTATCAAACCTCTTTCTGTTTTGAATCTATTACATAGCATTGTAAAGTAATGTGGAAGAGCTACACTTCACTTTCTTGAAGGAAAATGGCTAATATTAAAAAAAATTGATTCCATACCTATTCTCACTAAAATGCAACACTCTTGGGTTTATTAATACAAACAAACCTCTCTCTCTCTCTCCCTCCTAAATAACCTTACACTTAAAAAGTTAAAGGGGAAGATTGAAAATTGAAAATTATAAATTCTTGTTGGTGTTCCTGGCTGGACTGCTGATTCACAACCTTACTTTACAGATCATTTCTATTCTTTGTGCTTGAATTTACTGTTCCCTTAAGAGAGATTTAACTCTGTATTGAGAATACAGAAACATGAATAACTATGAAGTGTTTTGAGAAATGTAGCTTTAATATACTATGGGAAGGCATCACTCATTATTTATGGCCACTTGAGCATTACATTATACGGGTATGTTTAGCTTTCAGCTATATGAAATATTTGAATAAATGGTTGGAATTGTTGGAATGTATAGTACATGAAAAGTTGATAGCAAGTCATGTTTTAAACAAAATGTTGGCTACCATGTTGGATCCACATTAATGGATCTACTTTAATATAATTCCCTTCATGACTTTAAAATCTGTATGTAGTTATTTAAATAATTTAACCTATTCTATGCAATAAATTTCATGGATACAATCAATATAAATGAGTGAAACCACAACAATAATCTTAAATCATTACAAAATACTGAGTGAACCAATGTCATTGAGATGTAAAACTAATCTTGTAGTATCTAATTTAATTAAGGTCAATAGCCAAGAATTTATTGGCTGTAGAATTCTTTATGGTATGTGGTATACTGTTTTCACTTGAATACAAAACAAAGTTCTCTTCTGATGTTTTAATATTCTCAAAATATATGCATGCAAAAACACATACCAAAATGTTCTTTTAATACAAAATTACAAGCTTCCTTTGAACTAAGAACCACATTTAGTTTTTCAGTGGTTTCACTGAAAAATTTGAGAAGGCACAGATAAAAGATCTGGGTAGATCAAAGTACAAACTACATATAATTTTATTTAATGAAACACTTAATGTGACTATTTAAAATATTTATTATCACAATAAATATTGGTAAAAAATATTGAAAAGGCCTCTTTGGTATTCTTCTGTGGGGGAAGTTAGAAGGTTAGAGATTGGGCATCTTGACTGAGACATTTGAAAACCCTTCCTAATCCTTTGGATTTTAACGAACAGTATTTTGATAGCTGGTGTAGTTTGCTCATCTTTATTTTAGAATAGTAGCCTTTTTGAAAATAAACAGCCCAATGACTATTCCAATTTAAAATACTAAATAATAACATCCATATGAGTGTACATGTGTAAATATTGTTCTCACAAACAGTATAAAACTAATGGTAAAACAACATTTTAAAATTAATGTTTAAACAATTTGATTTAGAATTTTTGAAAAATCACAATTAAAAGAAATCCTAAGAAATCAAAATAAATGTATCGAGGCTCCTCTTTGATAAGGACATTTCTTTCAACTTCATTCCTTTGAACTTGAAAGATGTGGGTAATGGACAAACAGCGCCAGCTAGGACCAACATCAGAAGACATTCCTAAAACTCTAGCGGGACCATGAGTCGTATTTACACCAGAAATATGCTGTTACTTTAAGTGGTTTTAATGCAGAAACTTAAAAGCAATTGATTTTTTTTAACAGGTTTTGAGAGCCATTTGAAAAGTTGATGTTGAGAATAGCTCATGGCTAAATAAATACCTTGGAACAAAGAAAAAACATCAGTATAAGAAGTAGAGGCCACCTAAGTAAAGTTGAAAAGAATTAGAGAGAGAAAATGACAGGAAGAGACTAGAAGTTCAAATTCCTTCATGAGAAACAACTCCTCCCCTCCATCTAATAGTTCAGTACTGGCTTACTGCAAAGTAGTCATACTGAATAATTATCTGAAGCTCTCCTAAACCATGGTTTCGATTTATTTACTAATTAAAGACAGACATGCAGTGCAGAATAGTGCAAATATTTATTAGAGGCCAGTCTTAATGCACTTAAAAAACAAGAAACTTTCCAACTTTGTATTTTAAGATAGAATACTCAAATTGCATTATTTTGACTAGCTTAACTGCACTACATTGACATATTCCAAATACATGTATTCATGGCACTTATTTGTTTGTTTGTTTATTTGTTTGTTTAGCGTATGGCATACCATACATGGAGTAGCAATATAAATTAACATTTCAACTAGATTAGATTAGTATGTCACTGATAATTTATTTGGAATAAGGCAAGTAGCACTGAAAGATTTCAGATAAACTGCATTGTAGATCAAAGTGCACTACAGAAATAACCAGCAAACTGAAACTGAAAATTGAGTAGTGCTGGCAAAAAAGAAGAGAAGGAAAAGAAACAAAGCAAGACATGTAAAATGGAAACAGGATGGCTGGAAGAGATCCTGGGATACTTTGTACTTCCTATTAGACTGCATGTATTTGTGCATATGAACCCAGCAACTTACAATATTGAATTAAAGAGCTGATCATTAGGAGCTCTGAGAAGCAGTATTAATAACCTTTAATATACAGTAGGAAGGAAAAGTGTATTTTATTTACAATTGTATTTTATGAATCTAAATGAAAGCTGACAGTAATGAGAAGCAGGTGTCACTAAATCTATTTTTATGTTAATTACCACAGTTAAAATATTCCAGGAGCTGTGAGGACAGTTTAATGAACCCTGTTTGAAATGTTTGTTTCAGACCTTGATCTTCTCTTTAAGCCATGATAATGATTATCATCCCTTCATAGCTGAATATGTTTATTGTTTTTCTTCATGACCTTGCAATTAGAGCAGTTTATCTTACATTTTCTCTCTTATTACAGGGCACGTAACCAATAATGACTGATTAAACATGAAGAATTATTAGGGTGTTACACATCAATTTAAAAATCAAGACTCTTGTTAGCTGCTTGTCCTGAAAGGGAAAAAGAAAGAGAACCAGTCTCAGTGTAAAAGTAAGATCACTTAGAACTGGGATTGAAAAAAGAAAGTTCATCTTTTCTCCAAAATAGCTGTAAACTGGTTTTTCCTTTTCCCAGTGGTATTGTCCACACTGCTAGATTGTCCATGGCTAGTTCTAGTGAAGATCATTTCTAGAGAGAAAGATTGGATAATATTGCTCTGTACTCAGCTCTTACAAACTCACCTTTCAGTTGCATTTCCCCAAGTACTGTTTTCCTGTTTTGTCTTTGGCTGGATACCATTAAACTAAGTTAATTGTGGTTGCCCTACAGGTCTCAAGTGTCTAGTGGCATGGCTATTAACAATGCTGCTGTAACAGCAGTGTATGCTTAGCCTAGTAGACATAGATGGTTGTTGGTTCAAAACCAGGCAGAAAACATGTTTCAAAAGTACCATTTTTCTTTCTCTGAGCTACTTACTTTTATCTTGGCATTTTCCTCCATCCTCCAATTAAGTCTACACATCGCTCCATGCACCATTTCATTCCTCAAATAATTGAATTTTAATTCATAATGGCAGTGACAAGTTACAGAAACTTTATCCAATATTTTCTCTCTCTTATTAATTATTCCCCTACTTCACTTTATAGTAAATTGAAATCTTCTATCATACTTAATTTATCTTTCCTATCCAATAGTGATTTTTGCCATCGTTTTGCTTAATTATCATTTTCTTAATATGGTTAGTTATTGCAAGGACTTAGAAAATGAGCTGGCCTTAGTATAAGAAATGTAGTAAGACTAAACTAGAACCAAATAATTCATAGAACGCAAAAATTATTTATCTAAATATTCAGTATTTCTTTTATTTTGAGCTGATGTTCACACACCAGTGTTCAAATGATGAACAATTTAATTCCATGATAGCAGTGTCCCAATATTTCAGGGGTTGCCACAAAGAAGGAGTCAAACTATTTTCCAAAGCACTTGAAGGCAGGACAAGAAGCAATGGGTAGAAACTAATCAAGAAGAGATGCAACCTAGAACTAGAATAAATTTCCTGAAAGTTAGAACAATTAGCCAGTGGAACAAGTTGTGAATTCTACAACACTGGTAGCTTTAAGAATAGATTGGACAATCTTTTGTCTGAAATGGTATAGGGTTTCCTTCCTGGGCAGGGGGTTGGACTAGAAGACCTCCAAGGTCCCTTTCTATTCTATTCTATTCTATTCTATTCTATTAAAGAAAGAATGGAAAAATGTTATACTATATATATATATCTCATGTTTATGGTTCAAAGCTAAATAAATAAAGAGAAATTATGTATGCCTCCAACCTTAACAAATCTTATCTTAACAATAAAATGTGTTTTTTTCTTTAAAAATATCATGCATTTAGTATCATTTCTCAGACTAACTGAAAATAAGAGACTACAGTTGACACACACGTTGACTTGGTTAAGAGTACATTTATTAAACTGATTCAAGATCTCTTGGACTATAACCAAACAAGAAAATTGTGTTTGTATAATTAGAAGTGAAATAAAGATGCAGTGAACTAAATTGAATGTTTCATACAATACTATGTGATTTAACAGTGAAAGATAAAAACAGTCTCTTTGTGTTTTTCCAGGGTTTGGTTTCGTTTGGTTTCTCATTCTGGTGAATTTTTCAAAGCCAAGAATCTTTGAGAAAAATAAATAAAACAAACAAACAAAATGCCTTTATCATGCTTGAACCATTTAGGCTGCCAAGTGTTTGAGAGCTGCCACCCTGGCAATAGAAAATTCTGCCAAGAATCAGAACTGTAGCAAAGCAACCTGGCTGTCGTCTTCCAAAAATTTGACATTTTTATGAAGATGTTGATTATGAACCAAAGGCTCCATTAGAATAAATTTCTTTCTGTATGAAATGCCAAGTGACAAATGTTGTATTCAGTATATCATAAAGCTGGATTGATTTGTTTAAAAAGTGAATATTCTGATAGATTTTCTTTTTTCAAGATCCCTGAAACAATGCCATTAGTCTCTTTCAAAATATTTCTAAAATGATCTCTGCAATTCTGCCATCTATGAATACAGAAAAAAAAGGGAGGGGGGCTATTATCCTGTATTCTTTTTTAAGAGTAGCATGCCTGGTTAATTCCATTCAGCAAATTATGCTACTTTTATTTTGCTAATATGATTTACAATTTTTTAAAACTCTCATCCCATTTTGTAAACTAAGGCACTTATTTACAAAACTCATGTTACAATATGGGCTTTTTAAATGTGTCTAAAAGTTCCTGTGGCTTTCTCATCTAAGACACTACTTTGAAATGTTAAACAGGTAGCAGAAGAAAATCAATTTTAAAATTTAAACAAAGAATAAAGAACTTATTCTTATTTCCTTTAGGCTGTGGATGCAGGAAATGTAAATACTATTTAGTGAAAGTGTTCTGAGAAGAAGGAAGTTGCTTATCAAAGTGTAGATCTCTAGACTAGAGTAATAATCTTCTGTCTTCTTTTCTCTTGCTTCTTAAATAAATAGAGTCATTCACAAAATTATATTACTCTCAACCAAAAAGCATTGGACATATTGAAGCATATAATTCTGTGTTTGCATACAGACAGGCATTTGTATCTAAATTATCTCCTGAAGATATGAGTCAACCATTTCAGCAGAAGCTTTTAACTGGTGGTGGGGTAATGCATCCCAGTTTATCCCTGCAATCCCTGTAAACTCCTTTCTCCAGACAATGCATATACAAATATATGTTTAGAAAGTTTTGTCTTTGTTCAGAAAAAAGTATGTTTCTTTAAAAAAAAAAATGTTGCTCCAGGATGTGGCTAAGAACATATGTTTGAATGAGCATCTCACTAAAGATATGTATCATGCATAAAAAGAGAAAGAGAATGAAAGAGACAGAGAGGATAAATAATTGATTCAGCCAGCAATATACAAACGTATTCTTAACATGCTTGAATCTTAGTGAATTTGTCAATTTATCATTTTAAAGACAAAGATGTAAAACATTTAATTTACTTAATCATATAGGAAGAATATTTTAACAATAGAAAATTAAATACACCATAAGAGATATAGCAAACCTGATATTATGCTTCTCAGATATGACCCAAAATATAACTAATTATTAAACAATATAGAGTTATGAATTAGAATTAAGGACTTTTGTATGACTAAGAACTTTTTCTGCTGTTAAGCCCATTTACATGAGAACTTGTAGTTAAATATGAGAACTTGTTTAAAAATTCATTTTAAATACCTGCTTGAGTAAACATTTTAAAAGAGACCATTTTAAAACTTTGTTAAATGGCCATAAAATGCAAGTAAACCAGGCCACTTAGTTTTAGAAGATCAAGTTGAAATAAACATTGAATGGTAACTGGACAATGGGATTGAAAAGTTGTGAAAATATTATGTCAACTTGAAGCCTAAATAAATTCCTATCTAGTCATGGTTCACTGCCTTTAATGAGATATCAGTGACAGAATTCAGCTTTTACTTAGAATCATTGCAAATGTCTTTGCTTGACACATAATTCTTTATAGAGCCTTTAAAATGCATTTCATTTTAAACAGGACACAATGAGATTAAAAGTCGTATTACTTAAAATACTATTTTAAAAAAAGACTAAAATGGAACAAAACCATAAGGCTCAGAGATTCTCCTTTTCTCTCATTTCCTTCCAAAAGTTCTTTTTGAAGTAAAGATGAAAGTAGCCAGCCTAGAAAACGTGTAAGGCTTACATAGTCATGGAGTTATCTTAAAGAATGGTCATTCTATTTTGCAAGACAACAGTGAATAAAGAAATTTCAAAATCAAATTTTATTGGTCACATGCACAGTCATACATGGTATGATATGCAGTGAAATGCTTACGCAACCACTTGCAACCACAGGTAAGTTAAAGCATATAATATTGCTCTGAATGGGCTCCAATTTAGTCAGTTAAATCTTATCACAATTCAAAATTATATTTTGTTCCAGCATATATTTTAAAAAATTAAAAATGCTTTCTTATAAGAGGTCTGCATCTTCCTCAAACTTGAGTCCTCTACTAGAGGTCTGGGAGTTTGAAGGTTCGGCACAGTATCTTAGCTATTCTTAGCACTGCACTCTTCTTAACAGAGATGAAGTTCCTGGGGTCTATTGGAGACACTCTCCCAGCTTAGCAGTCACAGCTCTGAGTACTTCTACCACTACTAAGACCACTTTGGCTTTTACTTTCCACACCCTTGCTAGTTCCTCTTTCAAGCCCTGGTACTTCTCCAGTTTCTCGTTCTTCTTCTTTCTTTAAACTGCCCAAGCAGCTGCTGACACAGTCACTTCTGCCCTTGTGACCTCCCGTCTGGATTACGCCAACGCTCTCTACATGGGGCTCCCCTTGAAGAGC
>JAEANM010021413.1:0-11859 GCA_017656035.1 Myanophis thanlyinensis
CAACCAATATGCTGTGCTTTGGGATCATTAAAGCTGCACACATATTACAATTAAGGAATGGTTGTTTGATACCCTTCCACTCTTAAGGTAACTAAACTACACCAATTATGAACATGTCGTCTTGTTTCTGCTGGATCTTCTACAACAAGTGCAGACTACTTTGACGTAAGTGATTGCTTTTCTGCACACTGTACTTAATTTGGTACACCTTTGTATTATGAGGGAAATTAATGTAAATGGTTGAACAAGAGTCCCTGGTGTTTTGATTCCTCTGCAGCCAGTGGTTATTTCAAATTTTTTTATGTTCAGATACTGAGCCTTCGTAAAGGTTGACTACCTCAGACTTGCTGCACTCATTGTGGATACCATGTGGATCACAACTTCTGGAAAAGGTTACAACTTTTTGGTGGCCATCTGAAACTCGAAACCAGCTCTACTGGATTCCTCTAAGAAATCCTGCAGAAGTCAGCCATCTGAGTTGATAATATAAATGACAAATTTAAGTGACCTTAAATGTGCCCCATTTATTATATCCTTACATATGTAGCCATAATTTACTAAGAACCTATAATGCACAAAGATTCTTTTTTAAAAATATGCAGCATAGTGTTGAAATTTTCTTTTAATTTAGTTATCAGAAAATAAATACATATTCAGATAGTAAATTTATGGACACTAGTCTATATATTAACTGGTTTCATCTGTGTAAATTCTTAATTTGGAAATAGCTTTCTAGTCTTGACAAATTACAATATAGTCAGATAGTTGCATGGGATATGCAACTATGTATCATTTACTGGATCTCAAAGAGTTAGGTTTTATTTGAATAAATGGTCAGTAAATGCTTGCTCCTATAATATCTGGGATTTATTTTTGAGATGGGGCGGTATAGAAATCCTGATATAAAATAAAAAGTTCATGCTGAATATATAGTCTTAGCAATCTGTTAAAAAGCATCAACTATTGCTCACGCATACCATTATATTTGCAAATGGAGTACTTATATGTATAGTGAAAAATGTCCATTGATGTATTTTCTTATTTAAAATTTGGATATATTTTGCAAATAAGATGTTGCATTTATGGCATTTTTTCCTCCTGCTGCCCAGAATAATGGTAACTTCAGTTAAAACCCAGTTTCCTGACCAGCTATGTACCCATTTACTTGGACAAAGATTAACAGTATTTAAATAGTAAGTTGTACTATATTATACTATATAACATACTGTGAATAGAATTCAAACCAGCTCCGAAAGAGGTTCTTGCTCCCTGAGTTAAATTTTTTTTTTTTACTTCTTTCTTCTTCCAACCTGAATCTAACATGGCCTCCTGATATGTCTTTCCAAATGTCTTGCCTGTTTTCTGGACTCTTGAGCCAGGATTAAGACAAATGTATTACTTATGAGGTAGCTATGAACTTTATAAAAAGGTGACTTTTCAATTAAGGAGTGTTTAAGATATGAAATCATTGCTTTAAATGAACAGACTGCTTAGAATAATATTTTATTCCTATTAAGAATTGTGAGATGTGTTCTTCTAAGTAGTTGTGTTTTATACAGATGCAGAACCAGTCCTCTACATGCTTAGATCACTGGAAGTAAAACAGCTGACACCGTTGAGTTGCATATATTTCCTGAAAGTTGTTTATTTGCCAACAAAGCCTTTACAGGGTATTAAAGCTGAAGAACTAAGATTATGTGACACTTACAATTTTAAATTCCAGCTTTGACATTTTATTAAAATTGTTACACATGAATCAAGTTTTAATATACTGTATGATAGGGTAGATGAAGCTGTCCTTTGTATATTCACTTGCGTTTTTGGGCATAGTTGGCATAGAAAGTTAATATTGTAACATTAGTAAATATAGAAATGTTCATGAGTTCTGGAGTCTAATGAATATATATACACACATGTTCTGATGCCATGCATCACTTCAGTGTGGCAAAAACATGATCATGGTGTTGAAACTTAACGCTGTATGCATGTTATAGGAATAGGTTCACTGAGTTCATTCATAGATATGCATTGAATTGGCTGTTACAAAGTATTGATGACCCATAAGTAACTTGAAATGTGTGGTCATCATCTACCTCAGTCTGTATGTCACTGCTAGCAACACCACTAATATCAAGTGACAAAAAAAATTGTACTGTTCATTCTTTAAGAGGAAACAACACTGCTAAAGTTGATAGCTTTTTGTAGTAAAGCAAAAACTTTCACATCTTGATCCCAGATACCTGTTATAAGTGAACATGTTTTCGTTGAAATATTACACCATTGAATTAAAGTCATCTTTCAAAGAAAATGGAGCTCTAGTGTGAACAAAGTGCATATTTTATATTGATATAATTATATATTCCTTGAGATTGTCTTAATTTTGGGGGAAGCTCATACACATGTGGATGGTTTATGACATGAATTCTGAAGTTCTGATCTTATCGATCCTAACAAATGTCATCTATGCTAATATATACATGTTACACAATTGCTTTGTGATCTACAGGCAAAGTAGATAATTATAAAGAAACAAACTAAGTGATCTGAAGGCAAATAGATATTCTTTTAGTTCAGATATCTAGTTGTGAGCTGATTAAAATAAATGATAGCTTGAAGAAAACAGTCCCAGTTTTTAACAGTCTGTCTTTGAAGTTCAGAGTATTTGATTCATGGTATTTCTGAAATCAGTTTAAAATTCATTCTGAATTTGTATTTAGCTTCATTGTTATTCTACGAATGCCCAGAAAAACTGAATACCTCTGAAAAACCATGTACATATTTTTAATTAGGCTGTAACTTCCTAACTGCATAACAGTGATTGATGCTTCTTAAATGAAAGCAGTGTCTATGTTCCTAGTCAAAATATTATACAAATATAAATATTTAGCAAGCTCTTAAGTCAACTTCAGACAAGTGAAGCCAAGGGACAGATAAACTATATTTACATAAACTATCATTTTGATAAAACATAGCACAGAATATAGGATAAATCTTTTATTTGAGCAGCTTTTTCCTGCTCTTGCCAGCACATTTTATATATCTTAATATTTTGTACTGGTAATAAAAGTAACTTGGGAGTTACTGTTCATTCAGTAGAAACATTAGGACTTCCCAAGAGCATTTTCGGAGGCTTCTTTACAGATCCTAAAATGTATGCTTCTAATCCAAGATATGCAAATGTGGTTCTATAGCAGTCACCTCTAGAACGCTTGTTACATTCTCGCATCCCTTTAAAAAAATGCATATAATTATACAACTACATATAATTTTGAAACTTCTAAACCCAAGTTTTTGTACTCCGTGGAATATTGTAAAGCATCCCTGGTTGGGAATCCCTGATTTAGTGGATACTAAATTGTACCATGCTATTTAGCTGCTGAAATTACAGAAGCTTGGCTTCGGACAATCCAATTATTTTGTGATAAATTGCCTAAGCCAAATCAACTATATACACAACTGAACTGATTGCTTTCAAGAATGGTTTTTAGACAAAATAGGGTAACAACTGACCTGCTAAATAAACAGTTTTAAATACTTATCCTATGTCCACTTCTCCAAAATAAATAACTTTATAATAAATGTTATTTATTTGAAAATGCTGCTCTTTACACCTGTATTGGGTATTACAACTAGCTAACAATTTTGTTTAAAAAAGAATAATCTTAATTAAAATTAGCAAGAAAAAAAATTTAACAATAAGGAATGTGATGGAATATGTATGTACCAACAGTTGGGAGCAATGCAGGAAAAAGTCCTTTTTCTCATAACCAAAAGCAAGCTACATCTCTGACTGATGTGATGTGTTTAAAAATGAGGGGGGGGGGGAGGGATGGCAGTGCGGGAACAGTCTCTCAATCTTAACCAAATGAGTTTGTAATGAGAGCAGAGATAACAGCCATTTGGAACTTTAAGAATTAATAGCAACCTTTTAAATTATGCTTGGCAAGCGGTTGGTAACCAGTGACGGCAGTTTATGAAGTTCACACCTTGCATAATTTGGCAATCTTCCTGCTTGATTTTGCACCAACTGAAATGTTTGGACACATCAAGGGTAGTGCACAGTATGCGTTGCAACAGTCACAATAATGTAATCAATGCATGCACAATTTGTAAACTAATCTTGGAAGGAATGCAGGTATAATAAATATAATTATGCAAAGATTCCTCAGCATCTGCAAATTCAGTGGGATTTAAGGATCAAAGCAGCACTTATTAACTACATGTTTTCACTGCAACTGGGAA
This sequence comes from Myanophis thanlyinensis, assembly GCA_017656035.1. Taxonomy (NCBI): domain Eukaryota; kingdom Metazoa; phylum Chordata; class Lepidosauria; order Squamata; family Homalopsidae; genus Myanophis; species Myanophis thanlyinensis. Next base: position 4,243 of record JAEANM010021413.1, read on the forward strand.
CACAAATCAGTACTGCCATCGGGATATTATTTGTCAAAACTGGAAGCATTGTAAAACAATATCAAACCTCAATCCTCAGGTAGTCCAAAAGATTGTTTCAGTATTTTATTTTGGTCTAAAGCCCAATTGAATGGATCCACAAAATCATTCTAATTCAAATGACACAGACCTTAACTGCCTTCTCTGGAATAGGGAAATATAGGGAGATTGTTTCTGCTAGTATGGCTTATTGTGGCCATTTAAATCAGCCCAGGAAACCGAAAATTGCATAACCAGATGACAGCCATTATCATTCTGTACCTGGTTCACTTCTTTAAAATCTACAATGTGAAAGCAGTCCAAAATAGTTGTCAAAATTACATCCCTAGAATCTGCTCAAGTTCTACAGTCCAAGCTGGAATAGAATTCATCAAAGAACCACTGTCCTATGTAGTATCATGGTGGAGACCAGCTGTTTAATGTGGAAAAACTCAGTTTCTGGGGAGAGACAAAAACAACCTCATTGCCTGTACTATCGCAAAGTTAAGAATTCAGATGGGTTTCACTATGTATGATCTGACCCATTCTAAGTTGATTCATAGCTCATTAATTTCATTATTTAATAAATTAAGATGATCATTTGGCTCAAGGAGGGGAATGCAAATGCTTAAAACAATGTCAATTGCCTAGGGAGTTTCCCCATTCATGTTTAAAAACTTGCATTCTGAAAATTAAACATACATATTCCCGTAAGTTAATATAACCATATATTGATTCATTTGCCTAGTAAAGTTCTAGAGGTTAAAATACAGGATAGTTTCTAACATGCAATGTGGTAGGAATAAAAAGATGGTGAGAAGATTTTGTGGAGCAAAAGATAAGAATCTTGCTTTGGAATAGTTGTTTAGTATGAAAAAATACAACTTGTCTGTAAAACTGCTCTGCACAAAAATGGTAGAATTCTGGATTGTACCACTTCAGATACTAGGCATTATGCAGTGCATTTTGAATACTATTCTGCTAGCTCCCTACAAAAAGAAAGGTGAAATATAAATGAGAGTATTTCAGTGAGCTTATTTTTTATATACTTTGGAATATAAATAATACATTAAAGATTGAAGACCTATTCAATTTGTAGTAAGATAGGATAGATTAGAACTCTTTTGTCATTATTTGTTCTCTTGGATGCATAGAATGCCTCTTTAGGAGCAAAATGAAAAAAGGTAAAACTTCAGATTATCTGGGCATAAATATGCTGATGTATTTCAGATAAAAGGCTATTGAAATGCAAAAATGAACATTTCTAACATTTGTTGCACCAAAATGGAAATTCTAATGGTTTCACTGCAATTACTTATTTTTACAAAAATGTAGAAAACTTGTCAAGTGGAAAATCCAAGAATATGAAGAAGTTTGAAACTTGCAAAGGAGGAAGCATTATCTATATCAAATACAGTATCAGAAATTAGAGGAAATTTGATTATGTTTGTTTTCTAAGCTGCAAATACAATAATTCCCTACTTCACAGGGATGTTGTGAGGTTGACTTCAACTTTATTAAAATGTTTTTGAGCTTTCCAATGAGGGTACTATAAAAGTACAAGGTGTAATTAAATTTGCTGAAATCTGCCACAAAAAATATTTAACTTGGTTTTATTTAAAATATTTGACCACTACTATAGTAAAGTTCTTTACACATATATAATGATCATGTAATGATGGACTCTCCAAAAAAGCATGGTTGAGTTTTCAAACTTTATACATCTTTTCGGTTCTGTGTGATTAATTGTGCAGATATAATTGTATTAATAAGGTTGTTGGGATTTGCATGGATGAGATGAATTATCATTTTTGTAATCTCTCTGAATGAAATAAAGTTACATTCACAGCTTGTTATTCTTTTTGTAGAAATCACCTGTTTTTGCTTTTTCAAGACAAAAGTAGTGTTACCTTCATCAGTTACAGTGCCTGAGGAAAGGTCCTTATATCAATTAGCAACTTTCAATATTACATCAGATCTTAAAAATTAAAAATCTAAAAAAGTTCTTAAAAACAAAACTAGCAATCATCAGGTTGAGTTTTAGTTTTACTACTAAAGAATGTAATCTAAATCTAATTTCCAAATCTTCAAATACTGAAATTATGTTTTTTTTTCCATTTGCACTTTTTTAAAATCCTTTTTGAAAAGTGAAAACCCAACAGAATTTTGAAAGGAGATAGTGAAAGATCTTTTCCTTGTTTCTGCAAAGCAGTTGTTACTTGAAATCTTGCTATTCCCATTACTGCTACTGATATAAATGAATAGGCCAATTTATAAACTGTCTCAGGTGTAGCTGATACTTGCTGCAGACAGATTCCTTGATACAGTGGTACCTCAAGATAAGAAATTAATCCGTTCCAGGGTGGCCTTTGTATCCTGAATTTTTCTTATGTTGAAGCAGCCCATTCAGCCAATACGTGGTTTTGGCTCCCCCCTCAGGCCGACAAGGATTGTGTTTTTGTATCTTGGAATTTCTTATCCTGAAGCAAAATAGTTTTCGAGACCCTTTTTGTATCTTGGATTTTTCTTAACATGAAGCATTCTTATCTAGAGGTACCACTGTACTGCTATTAAAACATTGATTTAACAAATGAAAGAACTGGGAGAATACTTTAAATATGTTAAAATTATAATTTTTTTTATAAATTGATAAAATTTATAAAAATTACATCCCAGTTAATAAGCAAATTATTTGGGAACAAAAGTCTGAAATTTTGAATAGGCAATTCTGAATTCTTTTTTTAACTTTAAAAATCAGATGACCCTTGGTCTGGAAGGTAAAGTTCAATCTTTTTAGAGATGCTTAACTGTTGTCTCCATTGACAAGAAAATTTCCAAGCTGCTTAAAGCTAAAGTACATGTTTTTAGAAAAGGAGATATGCTTCAAAAGCAGAACTTCAATGGAGCTATGTCCTTTCCTAATATAAGCTAATATAGAAAACCATATAAATGTTATATAATATTATATAACATAATTGTTTTGCGGAAACCAATAAGAAGTGACAAATGCAGGCAAGAGTTATGTTAGGTGGCCTTGTGTGTTCTAAAAGTTTTTATGCATTTACTGAATAAAGTAAACCACAAGTACCATTTCAAGTACATTATGAATTTAAATACATATTCCTCCAAGCCTATAACAAAAGTCCAGAAGTTTAGTTTTGAAAAAAGTTGCAGTTATTATTTCTTGCAATCCAAGGCATACAAAAATATAAGAAAGATTAATATCTTTGATTTTAAGGAAAACAAATAGAAATTGAAAATTTGTACTTTCAGATTAGTTGCTTCAGTGAATTCTGGATCTCTTTGCTGTATGCTTTTCTTCAGCAGCTTTACGTTTTTGAGACAACCCAATTCCAAATATTTTACTGTTCTGAAGATAAGCAGCAGCTTCTGGTAAATGATAGTTTTCCATAGAAGGTGGTGGTTCCTTAAAAAAAAAGATAACAATTTTTAAGAATTACACTTTCAGGTTTTTAACCTGACATTTTCTTTTTAGCCTAATCTTCCTGCTATCATATTCCTTGTTAAAAAAACAATGGATAAACAAGTTACTATTTGAAAGTATACTGCTGTATGAAAAGTTCATATTGAAACCAAAGAAATAGGAGTAATATTCTTTATATCCTGAGATATAAAGTGAATGTAAGAGTTGGTCATTAAATGTTTCACACAGTGATTAAATAATCTGGCCGCCCCAATTGCATTGCTTAAAAGCTGGAGTGGTACAGTGGTTCTTCTGTTGCCTGCTGGCTGCCTGCAGTTTGACAATTCAAATCTCACCAGGTTGATTTAGTTGGTCATCCTTCCGAGGTCGGTAAAATGAGGACTCGGATTATTGAGGGCAATGTGCTGACCTGTAAACGGCTTAGAGAGGACTGTAAAGCACCATGAATCGGTATACAAGTCTAAGTGCTACTGCTTGTCAGAAACTTAACTGGGAAAGTTCCAAAGCACAATCATATGACTGCAACTGTTATAAATGCAAGATGTTGCCAAATCCTCAAATTTTAATCACATGACCACAGGGATGAGTGATGATCATAATTTTGGGTGATTTGTAAGTTACTTTGCTGAGGTTGAACCATTGTTAAATGAAGAACGAACAAGTTGAGGACTACTTGTGTATCTAATAAAACATAGCCCTGATAATTCAAAATTGTATTATGCCATTAATATGCAAACCTGTATCAGGTAGTCAGCAATATATTCTGGCTTCAGGCAATTCACTCCTTGAGCTGCAGCCTCTCTTATATTAATTCTCACATCTTCTGGCTTTAGTTTATTAAGATCAGCAAAAAAATGAGTAATTTCTCTAAAGATAGGTGGAGAATATGCAGGTAATACCTGTAGATTAAATCAGGCAGAGATTCTGGTTTACTTACATAGTATGTATGGAATTATTGTCAATTTCAGAAACTGAACAAGACCATCTAACGTAGCCTTCAGGAAAACAGCTTGTCAGATTTAAAAAAAACAGTATTTTGCTGAAATATAATACAATACTAATGATGATCAATGTCTGGTCATGTGGGTAAGACTCAGTAGACAATATAACATCACATCTGCATTTTGCAAAAACTTACTCTAAATCATAATTACATAATTTTTTTGTTTCACAAGTGTGCTCTCCCACTTTTTTCCCTGTATAGATCTGAATGAGTAACGTAGATCCAAATATCTACACACTAATAACATTCTTATCATGACTTTTAACCATGCAAGTGTGCCATACGGCAACAATTTTTGAATCAAGATAATTTGATTCAAATAGTCGTAACCTACCGAATGTGTCCAAAATCCAAGACTTGGGACTTCTGATTTGCACCTCTTGGTACGTTGGCTCTGACATGCATGAGTCCACTCCCAAGCACCCATGCCATCCTTTTATATAATCCTGAGATCATCCAATAATTCTTCCTGATTCACTTTACCTCCCCACATGTCCTACTTTACATAGTGACACCTCATGCACCCATATACCCTACCCTGACCTACACCAACCTGAGAACCTTCCCTGATTTACACAGCACTTCTTGGGCACTCCCAGCATCCTTCCCTACCTATGCCATCCACTCCATCCAGACACCTCATACTGTATTTCTGGTACACATCTATACAATCCTCTCAGCCCATGCAGCACTTCTTGTGCACCCCTACATGCTCTTTCTTTTTTACAATTGAAGTAATTCCTTCAAATGGTATTCTTTCAATTATAAAGAATTATTCACATATAATTATTGACATATAATCTGAAGTAATGGCTAATGTAATCTGAAGGCATTCTTTTTTATTAAAATTGCAACATTTACCTCACCTATGATTATATAAAAAACATATCTAAACTATTAAATGTATACACACCTTTGCACCTCCTGATTCTAGAAGACGCTTGAAGCCTGATTCTTTTGCTGGGTCAACATTCAAAATAACTCTCCAACCACCAAATGCCCCCTAAAAATGGCAGAAACATTTATTTATATGTGTGTTTGGGTGTGCACCAAAATATAAGTAACTTTGTCATACTGAATTTTTTTTATATATTTCAGGCTCAGATAGACAATGAAAGTGAATTCTAAGATTAATTAATCTAAGCAATTTTCAATCAAGAAAGCAATATAGATTAATGTTCTCCCCTGTTCCAATTCCAATTGCTTCTTATACCTGCACAAGATACTCTACCTGTCAGCATGTGGTTGGAGTTTCAAAAGGCAAAAAATGCTCTACCTGACTCACAGGAAACTACAGAAAAACTTCAGCTATACCGCCCACAAATAAGTCAAAGCCTTTTTGTTGCTTTGAACAAAAAAAGGAAATAAAATGAATTATATCTATAGCCCTTCTGTATTTCAGGACATGATGCAAGAATACAATTACGTGAACATGCACTCAAATTGGCCACACATAAAAAAGTGTGTCTCATTTTAAAGATTATGAACTAGATCTTCCAAATCATGGACTGCAAATTCTGGAGTAAATCCAAAAATGCTCATGGTTTGCCAATTGCACAGTGGCAGACAGGACAGTGCTCCAGAGTGTTAACACCATTACCCAGAAGATCATTAGTTGCTCTCTCCCCTCTTTGAAATAGTTTATCCCACTGCCTTAAGAAAATTTAAAACACCCTTAAAGATCAATCTCATCCTGGGCACCCTTTTTTTTTTCCAACTATTACCATCTGGCAGATAGTTCAGAATAATAAAAACAAGGACAAATAGGCTGAAAAACAGCTGCTATCCCAGAGCAGTAACTATATTGAATTATACTGTATAGTGCAATATTAATGCAATATTAGGGGTTTTCAATTATATAAAATGTGAAGGATGTGTGTCTATGTTTTGTTTTTGTGGTTATAAGGTACACTGAAGATGGCATTTAATGTCGTTGTACGAGGTGCAATGACAATAAAAATAAAATAAACTAAGCTGTGTTTCACCGATTATAGTTTACCAAAGTAACAAGGCTCATAAGAAATTTAGTAACTTAAACCTCAATTAGCAATTAAATGCTATCAAAAGCTCCTGAGTTAAATATTTAGATTCTTCAAAAATATACCCGGGTCTTACTTTCCTTTGACCTCCGAAAAACCGTCTAGGGCTTCTTTTTAGGAGTGTCATAATTTCCCCCTATGCATCTGGCCTGGCCACTGGACCGCTTCTTTCATGCTGAAAAGAGCAGCCCATTCATCAAAAGCGCCTCAAAACTGGGCCACTTCTTTCCCGCTGAAAAGAGCGAACGTCGTGACCCATGTGTCTCACACACCCTTGCCTATCTGGAACGGTCACGGTAGCCATTCACCTAAAAAAGCCTGCCATCATCCAATCCAGCAAGCTTGAGTGTGTGTGGGCAAGCAACATGCCCCATGCTGCCTGAAATAAGCACCTTAACTTTTTTTTGAGTGTTTACTTTTGTCCCAACTCACGTGGCCCAGTGCAGCAAGGAAGATCTTTTGCAAAAAAAAAGTCCCCTACTGCAGGTGGTTATAGCCCTGAGTCAAGTGATCCTAGGATTTTTGGAAGCTTTTTGGCTTGTGGGACGAATGGGAAGGGGTTTTTTGCTGCCTGTGATTCATTCCTCAAGCTCAACACAGACTGAGGGAAGGATGACAGGAAGCAAAATTCCCCTCCCCATTTTCTTCCCACAAGCCAAAAAGCCTGTATTCCAAACCTTCAGCATTCGGAATGCAGACTTTTTGGTGAACGGACAATGGACACAGAAGGTGAGGCAGGTGTTGGGTGTGCTGGGCCTGGTAAGTAGGGCAGCTCCACCCCCACCCTAGCTTAATTTTTACCTGTGTATCTCACCCCACCCCCTGCACCCCGGAGTGGGTGAGGTCTTAATTACAGGCGAAACTCGGAAAATTAGAATATCATGCAAAAGTTCCATTTATTTCAGTAAATGCAATTTAAAAGGTGAAACTGATATGTGAGATAGACTCATTACATGCAAAGCAAGATAGTTCAAGCGGTGATTTGTCATAATTGAGATGATTATGGCATACAGCTCATGAAAACCCCAAATCCACAATCTCAGAAAATTAGACTATTACATGCAATCAATAAAACAAGGATTGTACATAGAACAATATCGGACCTCTGAAAA
>JAEANM010021414.1:0-11859 GCA_017656035.1 Myanophis thanlyinensis
TAAAAAATATACTAAAAACCTGGATTATTCTGGTTAGTCACATTGTACTGCTATTATTTTGAACAATACTGTATATGTAACACGATAAACAATGTGACCTTTTTTAAGTCAGTTTGTTGTACAAAATTGGCTTCTATATTAAATATATTGCCATGATTTCAGCATCTGCACAAAAACAATTGGCATATTACAGAAATATATTTCCCACATTTTGTGACATTCATTGCAGCACATTCAGCTGTACTGAACTGAACTAAAGTCATATTTATAGTGTGCCAGACCATTAGTAAAGGCACTAATTTTGTTGTTCAATCACTAAGTATCTGAGTCTTCAGGATCCCCTGGACTCTAGAATGCCAGCCACCCGCTCTGACCTACATTATCTCCTGGAGTTTGCACAAATTCAAGTTCACTGCATTGATGACACTATCTAATCATCTCATCCTCTTCCATCTCCTCCTATTGCCTTTAATCTTTCCCAACATCATGGTCTTTTCCAATGAGTCCCTTCTCTCCTTTGATGGCCAAAGTATTTGAGCTTCAGCTTCTGTATCTGTCCTTCCAAAGAACCATCAAGATTGATTTCTTTTAGGATTGACTGATTTGATCTCTTTGCAGTCCAAGGACCCTCAAGAGTCTTGTCCAGCATCACAATTCAAAAGCATCAATTTGACACTCAATCTTCCTTATGGTCCAACTCTCGTAGCCATATTATTAGGAAAACTAAAACCTTGACTATACATACTGTTGTCAGCAAGTTGAAGTCTCTGCTTTTTAATATGCTGTGTAGGCTCCCAAGAAGCAATAGCACTTAGACTTATTTACCACCCCATAATACTTAATGGTACTCACTGAAAAACTTACTATGTCAGCATATTATCCACAACAATCTGCATCTTCATTTGATCTCAGAAGGATGGGAGGCTGAATCAACCTTCAGCCATGTCAGGATTGAACACCAGATCAAGTTCAAGTTCAAGTTTTATTTGTCACATACATGGCACATATATGACATGCAATGAAATGCTTATGCAACTGCAAAATCGAGGAAAGCAAGGGGAATACTCTGTAGGAGGGATAGGGATAAGGAGAAGGAACAGAGATGAAACACAATGCCTGCTGTTATGACCAGTGTCCATTTGGCATTACCATCCCAGGTCTCCATGACAGGTCTTGGCCCTCTCAGTCCTTGGCTGTTTTTCTAGGCTATTGCCTTTGCCTAGGCATCTTTCACAGCCTCTACCTCAGTGATCCCTCAGGTCCTCTGCCTCAGCACTCTCCTGAGCCTCTGCCTCAGATCTTGGTGGCTTCTCAAGGCCTCCTCCTCCTCCTCAAGGCCACCACCTCTGCTGTCCAGCCTGCCCTGGTCTTCTGAGCCTGTCATCATGGCACCACCTTCTCTAGTTCTAGCTCTGTCCTTCGTTCTCCTCCCAGGCCACACCTTGGCTGGTTTAGATTGCTTAGTGGTTGCTTAGATGTTGCTTAAGGGTTGTTTAAAAGTTACTTAAATTATTATTAAATTATAATTAAATTTGGTTAGAAAAAACCTAAAACAAATAAAAAGAGGGTTGGAACAGTCATGATGGCCGCCTACCACACTGGCACCATCTTGGGAACCATATGCAAAATTTACCTGCAATATTGCATTCTAATCACCAGGGCTCTTTTTACAAGTGTCTTTTAATTTCTTGGCTGCAGACATTGCTCTTAGAGCCCGAGTGTCAAGCCCTGTTAGGGTTGACTATCAGGGAGAGCCATGAAGTGGGTGGTTGAATGAACCATACTGGATGAGTTGGCCAATGGAGGATTAGAAGGCAACTTGAGTGTCTGTGGGCTGCTGCTGCCAAGTGGAGGTTGTCATCGTTGTCCTGAATGATCTGCCGGCTACTGTAGTTTCTCAGCGAGTCTTTGTTCTGGCAAGGGATGGGGGTTTTGGCTGCTGGAATTGTGAGGACACCTAGTGGAGAATTGGAGAATACAACCATATGGTTGTAGATTGGCCAGCAAAACTTTAACAAAGTGTGACAGGGCTGGGCGATACACGGGAGGGGTAAAAAGGGGGCAATTGACAGCATATTACCACAGGGTCAGGCCGCAGAACCTTTGGTGAAGGGGAGCACAGGGTGTGGGTGTAGGAGCTGATGGATAGCATTCTGGATGGTGGTTTAGTTGCTAAGTGTATAGGGTGGAGCTCAGGAAGCATGATTATTATAAAAGATGCTGGGAGGCAGTAGTTCCCAGTGTTGAATTCTCCTATGGATAGCTATGTTAATGTGTGCCTCAGCTTCACCAATAAACTGAGTTGAAGTTAAAATCCTTTTCCTAGCAAGTGAGTAGCTCATTATTCATCACTCAAAGCTTGGACACGTAACAGTAGGTCAGCACTCCCCTCAATTGATTCAGTATTTTGGCTGGGTTTTGGCATAATGGCGGAAGGGAAAGAAACTGCAGTGCATATTTTGGAAGATCCAGACTTGACAGCACCTCCTGTTGGGGGCTCCGAAGGAGGAGAGGCACAGCCAGTTGTGAGGCCCAAGGTTCAAGACCCACCACAGACCAGTCCCTCCCCCCATTACTATGGCAGCTGATAAGGGTAAAACTTCAGCAGAAGAAAGTAGAAATTTGGAGGCTGACATTCGGCCCCCCTGCAGCAGGGATGTTAGTCCTGGTGAAAAAAAACACAACAGAGGGGAGTGAAACATACAGTTGTAACATGCCATTGAATTACAGTTTATCAGGGTATTTAGAATGAAACGCATGGAGCAACTTGGGAGCGCAGACATTACGAGCGTCTATTCATTCAGCTTGGGAAAGGGGAAAGTGTTTCCAAGCTATTGGATATGGATATTGTATTTTCCCTCTGTGCTTCCTGGAATCTAAAATTTCCTTAACCTCAAAATGTTGCTCTCCTTCAATGAGAAGGGGGACAGGTGGATCAGGCTGGTGAGGTCGTAAATCGGAGGTGTGCTCATGCTTAAGTAAACTAACATGAAACACAGGGTGAATGTGACTCAAGGATTTTGGCAATTGTAATTGAACTGTGACCAGGTTGATGAGTCTCAATACGGGGAAGGGACCTACATATTTAGGCCCAATTTCTTAGATTTTTGAGTAGTTTGTAAATACTTAGTTGATAAGAAGACTCTGTTCCCCCATTTTGAATTTCTTTGGAGGAGTCCTTTTCTTGTCAGCTTGTCTTTTGTGGGCTTGATGTGCATTGTCAAGTGCCTTATGGGCGACAGGCCAGGTAAGCTGAAGTTGAGCAATCCACTCCATTAAAGATGGGGTTATGGGTTTTTCTTGTGGTAGTTCAGGGATTGGCATAAATTCTAGGCCCGAAGCAACTTTAAATGGGATGAAACCTGTACAGCTATGGACACAGTTATTATAAGCCACCTCTGTGAATGGGAGCAACTCCGCCCAATTGTCTTGTTGATAGTTGACATAGTATCGAAGATATTGCTCCAAAACCGAGTTAGTATGTTCACAAGCCCCATTAGTTTGCAGATGATGGGCGGAGCTTAATCCTTGGGTGGAGCCTATTAGCTTCATGAATTCTCGCCAAAACTGAGACATGAACTGTACTCCACAATCCTAGATAATTCAGTCAGGTACTCCATGCAGATGATACACATGCTGGATGAACAGTTTAGCGAGGGTTTTGGCATAGGCGATCTTGGTACAAGATACAAAATGCACTTGTTTGGAGAACAGGTCTGTAACTATGCAGATGACTGTGTTTCCTCCACTTTCGGGTAACTCAACAATAAAGTCCATGGAAATTTCCTTCCAGGGGGCAGTGGGATTTGGTACGCTCTGAAGCAGGCCCACTAGTTTGCCTGGAGGTCTCTTTGCAGAGGCACAAATAGGACAACTGGCCACATAGGCTTCAATGTCTTTTTTAAGTGAAGGCCAGTAGAATTGTCTTTTCACAAGATGTAGGGTCTTTATGAAACCAAAATGTCCTGCTGTTTTTGAATCATGAGCCCATTCCAATATGGCTCTTCTGAGGCTGGCAGGGACATACATTTTGGCACCTATCCAGGCTAGTCCATCCCTCAAGGTGCATTCATCTTTCTGTGAAAGGAACCAGTCATCGCTGTCTAGAGCTGCCTTTAGCTGTTTATTGAGGTTGGTGGGGATATTGATGGTTGACTTTCTCTGGGCTCTGGTGACCACTGGAGCTGCAAGTTGCTTGGAAGGGATCACTGGTCGGATGACCTCAGGTTGATTGCTGTTGTACTGGGAAAGTCATGATAAAGCGTTGGCCATAAAGTTCTTCCCCCCTGGGAGGTACCAGAGAGAAAAGTTGAATCTAATAGTGTTGTGCCCACTGAACTTGCTTTGGGGTAAGTTTGCGAGGCATTTTCAGGGCTTCCAGGTTCTTATAGTTGGTCCATACTTCAAATGGATGTTTCGCTCCTTTGAGGAGATGCCTCCAGGTGAGTAGGGCCCATCAGACATCAAAAGCTTCCTTCTCCCATATTGTCCACCTCCTCTCAGTTTCGGTAAGTTTCCTGGACATATAGGCACGAGGTTGTAAATCCCCTGCTGCATTAGCTTGTAAGAGGATGGCTCCCACTGCCACATCACTTGCATTGGCTTGGATGACGAAAGGGCTTTCAGGATCTGAATGTTTGAGGACTGGTTCAGCTGCGAACAATCGTTTCAACTTCTCAAAAGTGGCTTGACATTCTATTATCCAGTTCAAGGGCCTGCTAGGCTTAGGTTTGACCTCCTCTTTTATCTTCAGTAGATTTGTGATTGGTAGTGCAATTTTGGAAAATGAGGGGATAAATTGTCTGTAGAAGTTAGTGAAACCCAGGAAACTCTGCAGTTCTTTCCTAGTGTGTGGGGGTGCCCATTCTAGGACTGTTCTTACTTTTTCTGGGCCCATCTCTACATCATCATGTGATATGCGGTAACCCAGATATCTTATCCTGATGGAAATCGCATTTGGACAATTTTGGCATATAGCTCTGCGGCTCTGAGCTTCTTCAGAACAGCTCGCACAAGTTTGTGTTCCTCCATAGTTTCAGTGTAGATGAGGATGTCATTGAGGTAGACCAGAACCCCCTTGTATAAATGCTCATGCAGCACTTTGTTGATCAGTTGCATAAAGACCGCAGGGGCCCCTTGTAGTCCAAATGGCAGCACCTTAAATTGGTAACACCAAAGCAGGCAATTAAAGGCCATTTTCCACTCATCTCCTTTTTTTATGCAGACTCCGTAGTATACTTCTTTTAAGTCCAACTTGGTAAATATCTTGCCTTTCGCCAAGTGGGCCAACATGTACTTCATAAGTGGCAGGGGTACACATTTTCCATGCATATCGTATTAAGGTTCTTATAGTCAACACACAGATGAAGAGAGCCATCTTTCTTTTCACAGAATAGCACTGGAGCCGCTACTCGGGGTCTTGCAGGTTAGATGAAACCCCGTTTCAGATTTTTATCAATGAAGAGACATAATTCCTCTAATTCTCATGGGGTCATGGCATAAATCTTTGGTTTGGGAAGTTTCACCCCTGGGAGAATCTCTATGCTACAGTCCATGGGACGATGAGGTGGGAGTTGGTCTGATCCCTTTTCGCTGAAGACCTCTCTTAGATCCCAGTACTCTTTCAGTATTTTTTTCCTCTCCTTCAATGTGCTCATTCAAGATGGCCACCAGTTCCACCAAACGTTTGGCTCATGGAGGTGTGGGTCTATCCCCTCCTGAAGGAGGTGTGGAGTGAATGTGCAACAACCCCTTCCTCCAGTCTACATGGGGGTTCCATTTCCATAGCCAGGGCAATCCAAGTATAAGGGGCCGGTCCATTCCTGGGGCCACAACAAAGCTCAAAGTTTTGTGGTGATCTTCCAGCCACATCTCAACTGGCTTGGTTGCAAAATGAGTTGCCTCCCCCAGCCACTGATCCATCTAACTGGCAGGATGAAATGGGGGTCTTCAGGGTTCTCAGCCTCAACCCTAACTTCTCTACTACCTCGGGGCTAATTACGCATCTAGTACACCCAGAGTCCAAAAGGGCTAGCATTTTCCCCCGAGAGGTGGAAGAAGGCACCTGCAGTTCTACTGGGATGGTGAGGGACCCTGCATGTTGACTTACCCCAAGGTCATAGTTGGAGTCCAATTCACTCTCCCCCATGATGATCGGAGTTCCCAGTTCTTCCTGGCTGGGAGGGGTGAACTCCATGACTTCCACTCCTTTAAGCATCGTTTCACGAGGCTTGGTTGGCTGTCTCTCACCTCTTCTGGGTCTTGCAGTAGTTGGCTTTGAGGTGGTCTTGCTGAAGCATTCAGCTGCCCAATGCCTCTCCTTCCCGCACTTGAAACATGCTGTGGTCTTTGGTCTGGCTGTCGGATCATGCTTTGGAGCTCTTGGGGCTTCTCTTGGGGCAGAAGAGGAGGGTTGGTTCCGTTGGCAGCCCCCATGATCATGATCTCTTGTCTGGTCAAGTTCTACTTCCCTGGCCAGGATATACCAGTGATGGAGGTCTTGTGGAGCCCCCTGGGCCATGCAACCATTATAGACATCTTCATTCATCCCATCCTTATACAATTCTATCAGAGCTACTTGGGACCAGCCATGCATGTGGCAAACCAGGCTTCGAAACTCCTGCATGTATTCAGCCACTGACCTATGCCCTTGGGTTATGGTTTTCATTCTGGTCCTGGCCCTACATTCCGCCAAAGGGTCTTCAAAATGACTGCAAAGGGCTGTCATAAATTGATCAAAATGTCTCAGTTGGGGGGGCATTATCGTTGTGGAGGGAGGTCATCCAGTCCGCTGCCTGCCCTTCCAGGGCCATGGTAACATGTCTCACTTTGGCAGCTTCATTGGTAAAATCTTCACCATATTCTTCCATATATATGTAAACTTGGGCCAGGAAAACCCCCAGAGATTTGGGATCCCCTCTGTATTCTTCTGCCAGCAAAGGAATCTTTGGAATTTGGTGCCTTCAGGGGATCCCTCCCCCCACTGGGGGGGCTTGAGCTGCAGCCACTGCTGCTGGGATAGCCCTCACTGCCGGCCCTCTGCTGGGCTGGGATCTCTGCCTGGGCTTCAGCAGCCCCGGCCCCTTCTGCTGCCTGTTCAAATTCCTCAGCTACTGGCTGGAAAGCCCTCTCTGCAGCTGCTTTTTGAGCTTTATGGCTCTCTAATGCTTCTTGCAAAAGTTGCAGGACTTCTTGGTCAGTTGCAGGACTTATCGATCAGTTGCAGATCTTCTCGATTAGCATCTAGCCCAGGGCCCCCTCCACGTTGGCGTCTACTTACCGTCACTGCTGGGTGAGGTTCATAGGGCTCTTCGAGACGTCCCACTCCCAAAGACAATCTCAGTCAGACAATCTCAGTCATACTGTCCTCTCTTCCAGGTGCAGCTCTCCTAGGCTTTCAATCTCCTCTCAGTATAGGCAAGGAGTGGGAGAAGTCAACCCCTGAGCTCCCATGTCTTCTTGTTCTCTTCCTGGGTTCGACATTCTTTGCACAGCCCCCACGGTAGATGTTATCTCTGGGTTGGCTGGTATTGCAGACCTTGCTTAATGTCAGATCTAACTCAATCAGATCCCAAGAAATGAAGACCCTGAATCCATTGTTGTTGAAATCAGGTAGCTTTTACTGGGATATGAAATGAATGCAAACAAAGCGAAAGCAAGATCTGGGAAAATTGCGGGAAAATTGTACATATCAAAAGAATCCCCAAAACCCTCCCCCCAGGTTCTGATGAAGATTGTCCAATCCATAGTTCTCAAAAGGTCACAAGGCAGGCATCTGCAGGTGTTGGTGACCGTTACTTCTCCGGGATGGTTGGCCTTGAACAGGGATAAACATCATGCCTAAAAAATGCAAGGACCTCTACACACCAGCACTCTTCCCTCCCATATCTCCCAGCTCCCCCTCCCCCCATTACTGTGGCAGCCAATAAGGGTAAAGCTTCAGTAGAAGAAAGTAGAAACTTGGAGGCTGACAGGTGGGCTGGCTACAGAGGAGGCTTACAACTCTAGTGTTTTGTGGGAATGGTGTCATAATTCAATGGTTGTGGGTCCCACTGGAAGGCTCTCCCCCATTTTGGAGCATGGTGAAGGTTGGAGGAAGGTATGGTGGGAGAGGAAGGTTTTGTGGGATGACAGTGGTGAATGGAACTATTCCACTGCCCTTGAAGATTGGATGTGCTAAGAGAGTGGTTCAGGGAGGCCAGCTTCCATGAGGCTCTGGGTAGGGAGGCTGCTCTTGACATGGATGGATGGCAACAACAGTACATAGTTCCCCTTAGGTGGTCCAAGGGTAGGTTCCAACATAGTCCAAAACCCAGAGTGGAAGAGATTAGGTTGGATTCACATGGCACTTTGCAAGTGGGGGTGTTGGGACAGTCCCATGCCAGTGGGGCTCCTGAACAAAGGGGCCCTGGGCTTGTAAAGCTGGAAGGGAAACAGCATCAGGGCCAACAGTCAGAAGGCAGGGAAAGACCAGCTACCTGATGGGATCAGCCTAGGGTAGGTGATCAGACCTCTTGGGTCCTCACAGGTCTCTGTATGGCTGGAGGGACCCTGGGGTCCCCCAGTTGCTTGGGGCCCACCTCCACTTCAATGTAAATTTGATGGCAGTCCTGATCACCTGGCCTTGTTCCTGAGTCAAACCATTAGCCATCTTGATCAGTATGCTCAGATATATCCCTCACAGTGGGCTATGGTGGTCAGTGACTGCAGTGCTGCAAGGGGAAGCAGCAGAGTGGTTGCTGATCTCCATACTGATCATGCCAGAGTAGTAGCAGAGGTGAGTACATTCCTGGAAGCACTTAGAGACAGATCTGAGGATGGCACACAGACTCAATGGGTGGAGGCATAGCTTCTGGCTTTATGGCAAAAAGGGTTAACAGCCATGGAGTATGTACAGGAGTTCCATTGGGTGGCTGAGAAGGCTGATGGTTCATCAGTTCTGGATAGGATTGGATAAGGAGCTCAGGCAAGCTTGTGTGTATAAAGGAATTCCCAATCAGTTACAGGAGTGGTTTCGAGTAGTGGTTGACCTCGATGCAGGGTTACAAGAGTTTTGAACCAAGCCAGTGTCCATTTTTGGTCCCAGACCTCACCTAGATAGAGCTCAAGCCCCTCCATTAATGGGTCGAGAATTGCCCACATCAATGTCACCTAACACTGCTGTAAGACCATCATTGAAGTGTTTTAGATGTGGACAGCTGGGCCACTGTGGAGCGGAATGTCCAACTCCAAAACCCCAGCTCCCAGTTGGATCAACACCAGCATCGGGCCTTGGAGTGACTCGTCGCTCGCAAGAGAAGTCCCAAGTGTTGTGTCAAATGCAGCCAACGTTTGGGGTGGAGGTTGGCGATACACCAGCAGAAGAGGTGCAGTATCCTATATCTCTGTATGGTAGTGAGGAGGACCAATCAGAGGATCCAATGTTAAGCTGCCCTATTCAACCTTTCATTATACCCATCAGTCTAGTTGATCTCCATTCTGGGGTCAGTAAACAGTATGGGGCCTGATAAATAGCATACTGCATGAACATTTATATTGTGGAGTGTTAGCATATCCGTATGATATCTTGATTTACACTCCTACCATGAAAGAGCATGTCCAGTTGGTGCAGCAAGTTCTGAAAAAACTATTACAAGCACGTCTTTAAGTCAAACTGTCAAAGTATGCATTTTATCAAATGCGACTGGATTAATTAGGATATCGGATTTCTGGCTTGGGCATGAAGATGGATCCTGCAAAAGTACAAGCCGTGATAGAGTAGCAAGCCCCAAAAACAAGGAAACAATTGCAGAGTTTTTTGGGATTTGCTAACTTTTATCGGCAGTTCATCCCCTCCTTCACCCATATAGCCTTACCTTTGACAGATTTGTTACATACGAAATACCATCCCACACTACCAAAGCCAAGCCAACATCTCCTTTGGATGATGAAATGTCAGCAAGCCTTTGAAACTCTGAAGTTTCTGTTTGTGAGGGAGCCTATTTTGGCACACCTGAATGCTGAGCGACCATTTATCATACAAGCTGATGCTAGTGATGTTGTAGGAGCCGTTTTGTTACAGGCCGACCCTGAGAACCACTTATGGCCTTGTGCATACATGTCCTGCAAATTAAATTCCACAGAGCGTGTATGGGTGATATGGGAAAAAGAAGCCTTTGCGGTCAGGTGGGCATTGATGGCATGGTGACTTTTGGGATTATCTAAAGGAACAGATTAATTAACTATGGGATACAAAGAATTATGAACACTGAATATTTTTTTTGAGGAGTGACTTTAGGTTTAAATATATGGTTTTTGGATTACTGGACAAGAGTGGGACTTATTAAAATAAGATGGGATGCTCCACCAGGAGGATTAGTGGAACTTGGAAGGAAATGATGTTGATGTTCCAAAGCATCAAGGACATTCCGATAAGAACCCATAAGGGGATTAAGAATTTTAATGCATGGCATAGATGAAAAACTGGAAAATATTATACAAAGGACAATGAGTGACCAAGATGCCCAGGAAAAGAGGAGCCAACTGAAAGAGAAGATAAGAAAACAGAACAAATAAACCAGCAAATGAAACAAAACAACAAGAATGAAATAGCAACCAAAACAACAATGCCTGATGAAATAAACCAAGGGGGAAACATTTCAAGAGATTTAAAAAAGAAAGCAGAGATTCAGGAACACATTTTTGAAAGAGAGATAGGGTAGATATTTTGGGTAGATATTTTGAAAGCTAGACAATGGAAAAGGGCAAAGATGGGAGAAATATTTAAAATGTTTGGTCAGGACATAGATGCAGACAGGGACAAAGATCCAAGAGAGGGATACGGGAGGCAAGTTAAAAAAGAAATAATTAAAGCTTTAAAGTGGGCAAGAGATGATGGATAGATAGGAAATGTTTTGCAATGTAATGATGGCATCATCAAATGTTAGAATGGGGATAGAAATAAGAGAAAGGGGGAATATAAATATATACATTTTTATACAATAAGATGAAAGTAATAATAAGAGGGAAGATCAGAAATTGAATGATGGCATTATTAAGTATGTTTAAATAAAATTGTGATTGGCATTAGACTAACATATTGAAACATTGAATAATTAAATAATGAAAGACTATAACTTACGTAATACAAAATGTGTATTAACACTAGAAATACATAAGCTTGAGGAATGTAACAAATATGATTAATATTACTATTTTTATTTGTACCAAAATGCATGACACCAGGTGCCACACTGTTCACGCACTGATAGATATTGTAAAATAAAATAAAAAACTTGAAACACACAGGGAAAATGGCAATGCCTTGAGAAGATTAAGGATTCAAAATGACATCATGAATGCCAAAAGTTCCAAGTCATTCCATTGGCAGAATAAATTTGTCACATAGATTCAGGCAAGCTCAGTCAGATTCAATCAGTTTGCACCTATTCGCTAGAACCAGTTGTTAATTTTCTAAGCAGTTCAGAGAACTGCTGGTTAAGCTGGTCATTAGGGCAGAGAACTGGTTGTTAAATTAGTTGAATCCCACCACTGAGCTCAGTGTTGCAATAGGTTAGCTTTCTCAGTGGTCTAAGAAATTGTCAAAATGAGTGAGTGATACTGGGTAGCTGTAATATACCCATATATGGAGTTTTCCTGTAAATAGTTGGGTAGCAAAGCAGCACCAGAAGTGGGAAAACCCTGCTCTCTGATTGCCTAAGACACACTGGCAGCCGAAGTATAAAAGGCTGTCACATTGTTGCATCTCTGCTCTGTTCTGATTCAACTGACTTCTTGCTACCTACACCTACCAGGTGTTGCAGGCATGGCTTCTGTGCTGTGTTTGTGTCAGTAGGTGGCACAGAGAAGCAGGCTAGGTCT
>JAEANM010021415.1:0-11859 GCA_017656035.1 Myanophis thanlyinensis
CCCTGTGGGAACGCACAGGTCGGTTGGAGGCTGATGGTGGCAACAGGCGGTCCCGTAAGTAACCCGGTCCCAAGCCAATTGTCTCCAACAATGCTTCGCTCCACGCGTTGGGCTAAGTAGGCACCAGCCCGTGCAGTTTATTAGGACGGATGAGGCTGCCTTCTTGTGACTAGCCTTGCTGACCTCTATTGTGCCTCCCTCCACTCGGCTCTACATGTCCTGAGATCTGGCAGGAGAGGCAATTCCTCCTTGTTTCCATTGACCAAATGCAGCTATGCCCCTTTTTCACCCTGCTCTTCTGACAGGTCATCCATGCTTCCTGGCTGCAGCTGCATCTCACCTGTTGCTATTTCAGCCAGCTGTTTATTTGGTTGCTCATTCAGTGACCTTTCTGATGTTCCTGGCCTCTCCTCCTCTTGCCCATCCACTCCTAACATGGAGTCTCCTGCATCCTCCAGATGCTTCTCCACATCTCTTTCCGAAATCCTCAGAGTCAGTTCTTCCTTGTAGTCTGATCTGGCATCTGGGGAAGCCATTCCACTACAGTGTTAAAGCAGTTTCCTTGGGAATAAACCACACTGTAACTAAATAAACATAAGTAATCTGGCATTAAAAAAAGAGAAAAATTGCTAGAACTTACAGCTTTCCAAATATTGTTGGATTCCAAATCTCTTAAGATCTAACAAAGATGGCCAATCATTACATAAATTGTCAGATGTATTCCCACAACATTTGGGAGGAATAAATAAATTATTGCCTTTCTCCTTCCCAAGTTTCCTGTAAATGGAATGTAAAAAAGGTTTCTTCAATACATCCTCATGCACAGATTCTATGAAATTTGTAGTAAATTCTAATAAATCTGCAAAAGTCAAGATAACATTGTTTTATTGGATGAATTTATTGTTGAAATTATGGATCAAATTATCCATCTGGAATGCGCCACTCTTCTGGGCTCAGGGACATAGTCTGAATTTTGAGAATACATAAGACACCCTCACCAAATAATTAAAAAATGAATGCTTTTCTTTACAAAATGTTGGATGTGGCCAATCACAAAAGACCTATCCAGCAGAAGGCCATTTATTGAGGTTTCTTCGCATCATTTTCTCTATTCCCAGTGGTTACAAATGTGATAGGCAAAGTCAAAAATTTGCTTGCCTGTAAGCTTCCAGGATTCTGCATTAAGCAAGTCTTGCATTATCCAAGCCCTTGTTACCATGGAATATAAGTCCTGTTCCTGATGCCAACAAACTAAGTGGGGACTTTATATGGACAATAAGAGAGATGACTTTAATGGAAATTAGTCAAGAAGTGTTACTAGGCAAAAGGGCCGAAACATTTTTTTTTAAAGTGCAGAGCAATGAGTTAACATTTGGAAATAGTTTGGACAGACACCT
The DNA here is from genome assembly GCA_017656035.1 of Myanophis thanlyinensis. Taxonomy (NCBI): domain Eukaryota; kingdom Metazoa; phylum Chordata; class Lepidosauria; order Squamata; family Homalopsidae; genus Myanophis; species Myanophis thanlyinensis. The sequence goes on from JAEANM010021415.1 coordinate 1,398, forward strand.
AACAATTCATTAGCTTATAAGAAGAAGGTGGAGGGATACTGGTAGAGATGTTATTCAGCCGGTTTGGACTGGTTCTCGCAAACCGGTAGCGGAAATTTTGAGTAGTTTGGAGAACTGGAAAACTCTGAGACTGACACCTTGTTTCCTCTTGGTTGTGAGACCACCAGGAAATCCCAGGGAGGAATACTAGACCAACAAGTTAATTAAAAATAGTTATGGAAGATGGTATGACAATGCACCTTGGCACTGAATTGCAAGAAAGCAATATTTATTTACAACAGTTACCAATACAGTATTCACTTTGTTTTTCTCAAACTACTACATAACCAAATCTCCCTGATTCCATATCCCTTTTAAAAGTGAGGAAATTCAGACAACTAACAATATGCTTTTCAGTTTGTTGGTGAAGAAAAGAAACATCAGGACTGGTTCTAGATATGCTTCCTTTTTCATAGAGTTGAGATCTTCAAGAAATATGATAGATGTCATACAGAGCTGTAGCTTTAAATGAGGGTCTGCCCCCACATTAAACAGAATGGAGTATGCTGTTTTTAATGGCCAAGAGGCATCTGAGCTAATCCCATCAACATACCTTTTATCCTTTGCTTTATAAGTGAGTTGGGGAAAACTGCATTTAAAAATGCCGGTTTGCTGCTTATATTTGGTTTGAGGATCAGTGAACATTTTTGCACTGTGCAGTTGTGCAGTGTGGCAACTGCTTAATCCCAGTGTGATTCACCTTCTCAAGAAGACAACAAATTTGGTTTGGTCTTTAGAATGAAAGCAAACTTATTTGACACCATTACATCCAAGACATCTCTGGAGTTTCAAAGGATGCCCTTTTTTATGATGCCAATAAATTTGTCAGCAACACAGGAAAAACGAACCTGTTTTACTGCATTTGGGGCAATTACTTCATATTTGGAGCAGGATAATGGATAATAAAAAGTTTTTTTGCCATGGATGACATTTTTTAATACTTCTATGTGTCATTTTATGTATTTATTTTTATTTTATTGGCTTGATTTAGATTGTGCCTTTTGTACAGGAATTCAATGTGGTGTACATACTGTTCCCTTCTCCTAGTTTTTCCCACCAAAGCAATCGTGTAGGGTAGGTTGGACTGAAGAGCTTGATGAACTTGAGCTGGTGGTACCCACTCCTAATCTAATACCTTAGCGATTTTACATTAATTCTATTTAAACGAAACACCACATGTATATCAGAACATATACTTCTTTTTTTTTCATTACATTTCTTTAGAGTCAGCAGTTAAATGCTGAATTTGTTCCAAACTGTCTCTGTATATGTGATGAAAACAATATGGCACCATTGGGCAGAAGTGGTATTTTCAGTTTTATTATTTCTATAAAAAGCATTATGAGCAAGTTGACTTAGGCCTGCTTGGATGACAGGCATCAACGGGCATCAACATGTGATGCTAAGGATGTGTCATTTCTTAACATGATTAATAGTTCTAGGGAAGGCTGCTTCTGTATGGAAGATGACACTGATATGCTATTTTTCATTTTATTTATAGTCAGGAGCTTCCAACTCCAATTTTGTGGGGATTGTAGTTCCTTCGAGAGAATCCTAAAAGTAAGTTGGAGATTCTGGAGAAACAGAGATTCCGCATTCCTGGGACTTCCCCCAATCTCTTTTGCTTGGAGAGATAACAGGCTCCTATGTGCAGTTTAAAAGGATTGTATTGTTCCACCTGGCTTCAAAAGAATTTTCTGCCAACTTCCATTGCCTCCATAGGCAGATTCCACCCCCATCATTATCTGTTCAAAGTGGGAAAATGTGCTTATACCTCTGTCTCTTGCAGAAAGTTTTCTACTTGCCCTAAGATCCAGGTGTTCATCTATTCTAAACATGACACAACCTCTTCATCACCACAGAGAAATAAAATTTATTTCACATACTTTTCACATAATGGCATGTTGAATGAACTCTGGAGAGTGGAAATAAAGCTAAGATCTTACCAAACTGTAGAAGAAGTTGGAGAGTTGGAGAAACTGACCCCAAAGGTTGTATTGGTTCTCATCTCGCAGACGGAGCCTTGAAAAGGCAGACAAGATAAATATGATTAAATGGGAGTTTGCTAGGAAGGAAGGAAACGTTATGTTCAAACATGTACAGTAAATAGAAGCCACCAAATCCCAGGTGGGTATTTCATAGGCCTGCCAGCCATGAAGCATTTCGGTCAGGCAGGGAACTAAGATAAAGGGAGGGAACTAAGATCAACTGAGTGATTTCTTCAGACGAAGGATGAAATTGGGTAAAGATTCCAGGAGTTGTGGGAAGAGGAATAGAGAAATACTGGTTCTATTTTGTTATAAATGATGTCCTTCCAAGACAGTTTCCACAATTGTGTGAGATAAACCCTCTGTTGATCACATGGCATAGTAATCAGGGGTCTGTAATTGCAAGCAGATATGCCATTGTGCCAGCAGTGTTGTATCTGCAGCTAGAGAAATACTGCTTCCAAGTGATGGATGCCACTTCAGAAATTGTAATGTATCACTAACTTGTGCCCAAAACATCATCTGTGCTTTCATAGGAAGGGATTCTTGGCTCATCCCAAATTCCACCAACCAAGCAATATGTGGGAATGATTTGGTAAAAGGAACAAAAATGCAGAACTATGCAGAAGAAAAATGCCAGCATTAGCCTTAAAAGTTCAAATGTTTGCTACTATGGCAAACAGAAAAACAATGGAAAAGAATTATTCTCTTTAATGTTTATGAAGGAGGAGAGAGGATGTTTATTTAGACATGAAGGAGATGGAAGAAGTCACTCAGTTACAACCAGTAAACAAACCCTGCTTGGCTGACAGGTCTTTGTACTCTGCTGTGGGTCAGAAAAGACAAATCATGATTGATTGGTGGTTCTCTCATAGCTTTAAAAACTTGTAAACATACAAATATCTGAAGTCATAGTGTCTTGATCCAGACTTTCAAATCTATTTTAAGAGGATTTTAATCTAGATTTAAAAAGACTGAGAGATGGAAAGTCTGAGTGTTTGGCTTTCTTAATTTTTGGAAGAAGTGCAGCAGAAAAACCTTAATAATGACTTTTGGGTTGCATGGTTAGCATTCAGATTTGGCATCAACTGGACTTCCAGTTGAAGTCACAGCATCACCAGACAAGAGTGGAATGCTCTGTCTCTGTTCTGGATGTCTACCTATTTGTGGGCCCCAGAGGGAGCCAAAAATCACTCTGGAGGGGCAGTAAAGCAAAGGAGGTCACCCAGAAAGGTTGGGGAAAGCACACAATTATCCTGGTGTACCCCTGGGCATAAAATCCTCTAAGCCACGGCAAGAAGAAGAGGCAGCCAAAGATGGCCACCAAGAAGCTGGGACAACCGTGAATCAGCTAAGCTCAGTGCAAGAGAGGAGTTTGGAACAGCGTTGTGACTGGGTGAGAAGAAATTTTCTTTACATTAAATCTGCAAACCCCAAGAGATTATCTAAAAAGAAACTTGTCTCCAAAGTACTTTGAAAACAGCAATGAAACAGCCCAGGAGGAAAAAAAAAAGGAAAGTCTTACAATGAAAGATTTATAGAAGAAGGCATCAATTGATTATCAAAGCAGAGAAACTTGGATTTTTCAATTTGGAGTGGCATTACTCTGGATAGGCATTTTGATGCCGGAATTATGGATTTAATAATCTTTTAAATAAAGACTGAACATTGGAAACAATAGATATAGAATATTGAACTGTTCAACATTAGTAACCTGAACTAAGAGTGTCATTTACTAATGGAAATAGCACTCTTGCACTTGTATGCTCATTGCACTTGTAATTTAGAGTGAAAGGAACTATCAAAATGGACCAAGAACAACTAAAAAACTGCCGTTAAATTTGGTATTGTGACTGGACAGAAGAATAAGAGAATTAAATCTGAAATATATACATTTAAATTTTGAGGCATTGGGAATGTTTGAGACTTGACTAAAATTTGAGTATATGGTTATTGAATCAACATAGAAGATAAAAAATAAAGGAGAGACAGAATATTATGATATTTTGAATAAATTTTACCAGTGGTTGGAATTGAGAGGTGGGAGTTGGAACAGGAGATAATTAGGATTAATAGACCCGGAATGTGATGGTATATAGTTAAATGAGTATATAGGGCAAGATAATTGTATAATATATAATATAATATAAAATTAGTAATGAGTATATATGTTATATGTTTTGAATTGTTAGTATGTATGGCTGAGATGACGCCAGGATGGTTGCACTGTGTCCATATATTTTAATATATAAGCAATAAAAAGGTGTTTTTTTTTAAAAAAAAAAGAACACAAATATAGCAAAAGTACTAAGATATTCCACCAAGAAGAATGAATAATGGGAGGGGATGGAGTTGTTATTGCAAGAGATCAGGGAAATGCAGAAAACAGGATATCTGGATTTAAGAAATGAATTCAAGACTACAAGGAATACAATGAAGAATATTATACAAAAAGAGGCAAATGGACAAGACAAGCAGGAAGAGGTGGAAATAAACAAAACATCAGATTTTAATACAGAAATGGCAATCCAGCAAGGGTTAAAAAAAGATTTAAAAGGGATATCATTACAGGTGGCAAAAAGGGATGAAATAAGACAAGAAAAGACCACCACAATAGAAGTTAAAGAAGGATTGGAGAATCAGAAAGTTCCACCTGGGGAGGAGGTAGAAATAAGAGCAGACATCTTGGAAATTAAACAAAAGAATAGGGCAGAGAAGGGAGAAAAGCTTAAAGTAGACAATCAAAAAAGAGATAGAGATAGAAATATAGATAGAAAGGAGAATTATGGGAGACAAGGAAAAGAAAGGATAATTAGAACATTAAGGAGAGTTAGGGATGATGGAAAAAAGGAAACTTTTTTCTTTTAAAAAAATAGTAGGTATAACAGCAATGGTATAACTTAAAGTTTAAAAAGGAGGGAGATTAGATAAAAGGGGAATAATATAATAATTGGATGTATAATATGGAGATGTATACTATTCTGAGAATTATAGAATGTGTGAAAGATTACATAGGTGGTGACTGATATATTTGTAATAAGATTTATGAAATTTAATATGGTGATTGATATAAAATGGATAATTTTGTAAAATCAGGATTACATAACCTGTGAAGTATATATGAATGTAATGAATATGACACACAGGTTATGGTGATTGATAAAAAATTGATGTTTTGAATTATTGAATAACCACATAATTAAGAAATATAAATTGAACGATTATTGGAAGGGATACTATAACATAATAGTAATGTATGTACCACTATGACTATTGTTAGAACATGATAAATAGTTAAAATTAATAGAAAGGATTAAGGTTTTTTTGTTGTGGAAAGTAAGGTATATGGAAAAGAGAGATTGATGAAATGAGATATAGGGACTTCTGAATGATTAAATAATGGAACATTGTATTGATATATAAAAATTGTACTATGTTTGGAAGCTAGATAAAGCAAGTAATTGCAATAATATGTGTACCAGATTGAATGACACTCAGTTGCTGTGCAAGGATATGTATGTTAAAATTAATTTTTTTTAAAAACCTGAAAAAAAAGATTTGTCACCAACTAAGATTCCAATGGTTCTAGAAATCACAGGTATGGAAGGATACTGCAAAATTTTGTAGACTTGATTTTTGTTTGCAATATAGTACTTATTTTTGTGCCCATTCTCCATTTATGCTTTCTCTCATTCCCTTATTTGGTCATAACTCAAGTCCCTCATAATTTTGTATCAACTCACTTATCATTGGGAAAAATTCTCACCCATCCTTTTCTGTATACTTCACCTAACCCTTCCATTTCTCTCCAACATACACACACATCCAATAATTATTCAATGTACATATTTGAAATTCTGAGCATCAGGGCGAGACACTGTGACTGCATGAAGCTGTTGAGGCAGCCACTTTTTAAAAAAAATAGAAATCTCTTTCTATTGTCAGCTCTCTTTTTCAGTTTCACTTTGATCAATAAGGTTGCTGGCTGAAAAAGCTACGTAGTAGTCAAATAAAGTGTAAATGGTTCAGTGAAGAAGAATGTACCATTCTGAAATCTTCTGGATTTTCTTTGCCATTTCTGAATATCTTTGCCATTAAAAGTTATCAGAGCTTCAGGCCAATTCTAGCAATATATAACAGAAATCTGAATTACCGACTTCCGGTTTGGTTTCTTCAGAGACAGGTCAGAATCCGTGATCGTGCGCGGTTTTGATCTGTGCTCACCGCTGGAGCGTCCCAAGCCATTTGGCTTCAGGACTATAGCCAACCCACAGAGGTGGTGAAGAGGGAGGATCTGCTAGCGGGGTTGAGGAGAGTTGCAAATCTCCTCCTTGGCTGGTTTCCCTTTCCCGAAGGCAGTTGCAGCGGTGGTCAGAAATGGCCACCTCAAAGAAAACCCAACCGGACAAGATTGTGCAGGAGGCAGTTGGTAAGGAGAAAGCTTGATTGACTGGATTAATGGAGAAAACTTCTATTCAAAATACCCTGGAACCTGGATTTTAAAGATTTATGCTATCCCCAAAGAAACTTTTTGAAGCAGCGAAAAAGAGGGGAAGGGGAAATTCTTCTCTCCCGTATTTACAATACTATTGACTTTGAGCACTAAGAAGAAGTGATTTAAACAAAAGACTGTTATTAATCCCTTTGGACATGAATAGGCTTTTTAAAGCTGGAAATAAAGTGTCAAAGGGACAACTAAAGATTCTTGAACGTTTTAACTTTTCTAAAAAGAAGGAAAGCAGATGGGAGGGAGAAAGAGTGGCTTTTGAAACAATGGAGAAACCACCTGGAAACAGAAATCTGAATTACCAAATAAAATGACTAGAGTTTGGTGTATGTTTCATTTGTTTCATTTATTAAACTAATGTGCCACCCATCTTGCCAGAGACCCATAAACAAAATAAACCAACATGTGAAGTGCCAGTGGGGAAAAGGTAATCATAGGTAGAAAGGGAAGATGAAAGCAACCTTTGGAATGAAAACCAGCTGGCTTATTAGGGAAAAAAAAAAGAAAAGAAAATCTCCATGAGCAGTTCTCAAAGCAAAGCAAGGAATCTGATAAGAGGGCAAGATGGCATCTTTGGCAAACACGTCTTTTTGCCTGGTATTTGTTAGGCATGTTTTATGTTTTATTTCTGACCAATAGGTTGCAAATGTAAATGGAATTATTCTGGCTGACTTTTAGAGAGAGCTGGGCTGTAACTTTTCTAGGATTTCCTAATGTCTGGCATGAACTTCTGTGTGTTCCAGAGATGAACAATTTACTTCTTAGCCTTTTTTTAGAGGCCTAGAGAGAAATAATTCCCAGCAGAGATGAAGGCAAAGCAATAATCTGTAGTCTTTAATGTTTCCACAGAAGTGGGATTTTATGCATGGAAGGCTAGAGCTCTTGTAAGTCTTCTCCAGCAGTTATTCAATACTGCACAATGCAGCTATGCTTCCTTTTATTAAGTTGGGTAGGATTTCAATATAACCCCTTTCATGTGTTCATTTGCAAGTAATTAAATTTTTGCCCTGGCTTCTACTGTCAGCATATTACTTTGCCCCATCCAAAAATTAATGTCATTTTTTTTCCTGAAAGGAAAACATCTGTTATTTTCACTTGTTCACATGGAGGTGTAACATATGTAACCAAATATCTTGATTGTACATGCACAAATCAGTATATTGTTGATTGAGACTTCTAGAAACTGTATCCCCAAACACAGGGAATCATCAGGCTGAGAAGAGCAAACTCAAGAAATATGACTTAATCCGTGTTTAATTGCAGGTAAAAATGTGCAGATTCTGCTTGTAAAACAAAATATAGGGAGGATTCGTTCAATGTGATATTTGCGCTTCAAACAACTAAAACACTATCTTTAGATTTTAGAAATGTGAAATAATCACATAAAAGACATATTACCATTTTAAAAACATTTAGCCTGAAACAGGAACTTCATCAAATAAAATAATGATATATGCGGCTTCTGGGGGTTTACTTTTCTCTTTATATTTCTCTTTGAATGTTCCTTTATTGAGGCCTAATCTGGGTACTGAGTCCCATTCTGTTCAAATATGGATTAGTAGTTTGAAGATTAGAAATGAGGAATATTCCCCCCCTCCCAATGAATATTATGTGAGAACCAATTTGGTGTAGTGGTTAAGACATCAGGCTAGAAACCAGGAAGCTGTGAGTAGTCCCACCTTCGGTATGAAACCAGCTAGGTAACCTTGGGCCAGTCACTTTATCTCAACCCTATGAAGAAGGCAATGGTAAACTACCTGTGAAAAATCTTGCCAAGAAAACTGCAGGGATTTGTCCAGGCAACCTGAGAAAATCAGTCATGATTGAATGGAAGAAAAAAAGTTATACTGTACAACATACAAAGAAACCTGTGGTAGAAAATAGAAAAATGTCTTTTAGCTTTAAATCAAGGTTTTACCAGACCTACTGAAGATCACAAAATTGTGCACGAATTTGTGCTCTCCAGAATTCTTCATAAGACAAAATGCTACACAAAGCAGAGAGAAGGGAAAAATGATTCTGTTTTGGTCAAAAACCCGGTCCAAAGCGGCCTAAGAATACACCAGACGCGAGGTCAGTTTGGAGGACCGCGAGGGGTCCCTTTATTTTCAAGCCACGAGCAAAACTCGAGATGAGCTTTGCTCCGGTCGTAACTGGAGGAAAAGAAGTGAACCGTGGCTTTTATATTTTGCCGCGGTGTCACTTTCCGCACTTCCCATTGGCTGATGCATCAGCCAATGGGAATCACCTGTTCAGCAGCCAATTGGCTGCTGGTTCAAGAGTTTGTGCAGGTAGACCGGAGTGGAAACTCCGGCTGTGCCTGCGCAGTACATTACAGATTCAAGATCTAAAGTGCTTCCACATGCTTTCTGTGCCACTTTGAACACACTCCAGATCTCCATGTTCTCAGTATCAAATTGATTTCTTTCTAGTTTACTGTTAAGACTAGTTAAACCTAGGTGGTTTTTTAAAAAAATATCCCATGCCTTCATTTCCTTTCTGAGTTCTTCGAAGGGGCATGCAAGCCTAATTATTTTTCAAGGATACACTTGGTGATTTAGACAAAAAAACATGGATAAATTGACCAGTCTCCCCCCACTCTTTTGGTCTTCATGAGGGGACATACTTTTGATGTTTTAATCCTCCTCCTCTCTTCCATTTCTTTTCTGCTTTATATGAAAAGTAACTGAAGGAATTCAGTCTGCTACAGTACCTTTACTGCTCAATTTATGTTGAGAGAGCAGAAGACAATCAATACTACCTTTAAAGGTTACCAGAGTGAAAACACCAGCAACACAGAAATATCTGTGGACTGGATTCAACCATCATTCTAAGTCGTAATGTGATTTGTTCAATCAACCAGAGCTAGAAAAAAAACACAGTTCAGTGTATAATAGGTGGAATCCACTTTTAGTTATAGCTTGTGTGTGTGTGTGTGTGTGAAGCTACAATTTTAAAAGGCTCCAAATTAGATGCTGAGGTGATCTGAAGCCTCTCAATGGCTGATAAGTTTAAAAACAACCAGGCCTACTCTCCCTGGTTTAAGCTGAATTTCTTGTTCCTATGAAATAACCTGAGTTCTTTACACAGAGTGACACTGATTCTGTCACCACTCTCTGCAACTAGTGAAATCGAGTTAACTATTGCCAACAATAAATAAAATCCCAAAGGCCCAATAGAACTTCATGCCAGTCAGTAAATAAGTACAGTGACCAGCCCTTGACTTGAAAGGTGGCAGAGGCCCACGTTCTGCCTTGTCCAGTCTATACCACACCAAGGGGAGAATTGGAAACTGTTTCTCCCATTGACAGCAATGCTTGGCGGGTGAGGCAAGGAAACTAAAGGAGAATACTTCAATGAGGCCAGAGGAAAAATCCTGTGTAACTCTGTTAGAAGAAATATCCATGTGGATTCAGTTCCAAGTGGGGAGAAAGACACTGGAAACATGGAGACTGCTTGGAAGGATGGTTTTATTGGTGGAGCAGGATTGAAGTCCTAGGTGAAAAGGGCTGAGAAGCTGAGAGGCCCTGGGTTTTATATCCTCTGTAGTAGTTTGAATTTGAGCTTGTGTTCTGATTGGTTGCCAGACTCCCGTGGTGCCATGCAAGGGTAACATTATAGGTTGTCTTTTGAGTCCCAAACTTGGTTGAATTATATCTTGCTGAGTGATATAATCTTCCAAGGGGCCATGTGGAGGGTTGGGCTATCCTATCTTGTGGCTAAGAGCCTTTTAAGTTGCAAATAAAGCTAGCTCAGTCTATTGTTTTCCAAATAAGAATCTGCTGGTGGGGGCAGGGAGCTAGGGCTGAATTTCTATTTTAAGATTTCATTTTTCAGTTTCTCTTTTAAGGTAGGCTTACCATATTTTAAAAACAAAAAAAGAGGACGGGGGGGCGTCGGCGGGGGGGGGCGCGTCGGCGTCGGCCGG
>JAEANM010021416.1:0-11858 GCA_017656035.1 Myanophis thanlyinensis
ATTTAATAGTGAAAATCTAACATGGAATATTTCTCTATTGAGAGGTCCTCATTTTCTGAATGTTTAGTTTCTGCAGAAAGTTTGATAAACCCTAATTTAAAATTATTTAGGTCAACTTGCCTAATAATTAAATAATTATTTAATTATAATTAAATAATAAAAAATATATTTTAATAGTTTAACATAACACTTGTCTTTGTGTGCAAAGCAATATGAATGCATTTATTTGTGTATTTTTTACTTATCAAATATGCACCTGTGTCAGAAATATATTTATTCAAATTTGTAATATAAATGTAATAAAAGACTACTTAGTAATATATTGAGCAAAAATCAACTACCTTGAAGACATATTGTGTATATTAATGGTCAACACTACTCTAACAGAATGCCTGCTTTTTCTCTTATTTTTTTCTACCTATAAATAAGAAATACAAAATTTGTCATATTTTTTTTTTGTAAACAACAATTTTTGTGTTGATTATTAATCAGAACATTTTAAGATAGTGGAAGTGTTACCAATATCATATGCATTAATTTCAAGAAACTAGTTGACAAAATACCCGTGACATTCTGATTATTTTTGTACTTAATTTATATGCCACCCCAATCATATATTCCTTTTTTTTTTACCCTCTGGTTTCTCATCAGATCATATAAATCTTTTGCCTTTTACCCAATCATATATTCCACATATAATAAGATTAAAATGATATATAAATATATAGACAGGCATTGTGGTTAAAGCACTGGTCTAGAAACTGAGGCTCCTGCATTAAATATAATGTCAGCTAGGTGACCTTGAGTCAGTTACTCTTTCTCAACTTTAGGAAGGAGATACTGGCAAACCACATCTGAAAACTTTCCAGGGAAACCATCCAGGAAGTTACCAGGAGCCAGCAATGACCAGGATCCATAATAGCAGTAACTGTTTGGAATGTAAAACTAACAGTTGGGTTGACAATATAGAAACCAGGATTGTTACTTTAAGTATTGTAACTTTAAATAATACTGAAAGTGTGATTGGCTGCTGCTTCCTCAAGCAGCCATAAGATGGTGCCAGAATCAGTGGTAGATGCTGGTTACTATTATTGTTGTTGAGGAGTTAGAAGTTCCGTGTATTTACCAGCGAGGATTTTCTGTGAGTTTTGCTACTGTTTGCAAACTGTTACTGAACTGTATATTTGTTACTGGACTGTGATTATTGGATTATCCCTGAACTGAACTGTTTGATGACTGACTGACTTTACTGTGTATGAATTCGGATTGATTGATGGACTTTGCATACCTCTATTTCTACAGAAGTAAAAACCTATTTTTCTACTCAGTGTCTCTGTATTCTGGTTTGTGTATTCTACCACACCACTCTCACCATGCTTTGCTGAATATACTTGTTCTCCTAATGGGGGACTATCCTTAACAGTAACGATTAATCTCTAGCAACAAGACCTAACTCATGGAGATAATATTACCCTGAGGAGACAACAAACATACTCAGATTTATGAAGGGCTACAACAATCTGATTATTAAAGTACTGAATTGCATATTAGATGACATGACAGTTAAATGAATGGTTTATTGGCTTATCAATGGGAATACATCAAATGGCAGAAAAGGCTTGGAGGGCCTGGGTCTAAACTTTTTGATTTTTTTTATTATTACTTTAATAAAAAATAAAGGGGATTTTTATCAGATTTGCAGAGGACATTAATTAGTATCTAAGGGACAGAAAGCTCAAGATTATATTAGAAAAATGCTGAAAATAGCAATAACAAAATTAACAGAAACAAATGTTCTTAACATAAAAATGAAATATGGAGAAACTTATTAAGAAATATCAGTGTGAATTAATGCGCCATAAAGAATCATGGAAAAACTCAAACTATTTATTCTTTATACATTTTCACTATACATACATAAGTGCTTGGTGAACAGCATATTGTCTGGATCACTTTGCTGGTATAAGCAAAGAACTATTCTTAAGACAATTGAAAACAGATATGATGGCATTCTACAAATACTTGAAAAAATATATCCCAGAACAAGGTCAAGATTTGTCCTCTATTATTTCAGAAGGTAGACCAGACAGAAATAAATGTATAAGAAAGTATTTTTTGTTTTAATATTAGAGGAAAAAACCCAATAATAAAGAGGAGTGAAATAATACCCTTAGATATGAGATTTTCCTCTTCATTAAATATGACACTTTGAAACTTGCAGCAGCTACCAGAATTTCTCTACTATAAATTCTTCCACTGATCAAAAATAGTCATATTTGATTCGATTAATATCCCCTTGCAACTGCCTGAATCTTTGATTCCATTAATAAGTACAAAAACATTTTATTCAAGAGAAGTTTGCCTTCTTTATGAAATAATTTTGAAAGCCATTTTTCTCCTACCAAATTGAATGCAATCTCATAAAGGAGAAAAAAAAATCTAAAGAAATTTCTTCCTAGGTAAAATCCAATCATCAAAACAATTGTTATGCTATTATCACACTGTTTTTTTTTTCTATCTTTCTATACAGAATTATTTTATTGTACTTTTACTCAGTTGAGTATAAGCACCTTAAGACTGCTGAGAAACTGTTTTATTGCTGGCATCTTCTCAAGCAGCCTCAGGCAAAATGCTATCTTACTTGAGGTCACTGAAAAATTCAAGAGACTGTTTGCTAATAAAAAAGCAAGAGTTTGGCATTGTACACACTTGGGTTTTCAGAAACAAAACAACTTATGCATCCCAATATCCCACTCTGACTCCAGAGGTAATTAGCCCTCACAGACATGAACATTTTACCCATAGGCCCAAACACAGAACTTTCTGATAGATGGAAGCCAAAAGTGTACCTAGCTGAACTAACTTCAAATTTTCACTCAATAACTCATCATGTACAATACAGAGAATGGGCCTATCGGCAAAAGAAGAAAAAAGAAGAAGAGAAAAAGCCAAAGATAAAAAAGAATGCCTTACAGAAAGAAGCATATGAAGAAGACCAGCATAGCTCAGTGGGAAAGAGCCTATGGCAAAATGTCTTCAAATGGGGAACAGGAACACTTGATTTATGATTGCATTGCCATTTTTAGTTAAGAAATATCATATTGATAAACCAATACAGGTAGTACTCGACTTATAACCATAATTGAGCCCAATATTTCTGTTGCTAAGTAATCAATTTGCACCCCATTTTATGACATTTTTTGCTTTATGTTTAATTAGTTAAACAATAATAGCACAAAGCTTTCTACATCAAGTAATTTGCCCCAAAAATAGAACCTGGTGCAGTAGTCAGCGTGGACAACAAGACACAACTCTAATAAGAAAGTAGTATTTGTTGCTTCTTCTCTGACCTGGACACAAATGATCAGTGGTGGGATTCAAATAATTTAACAACCAGTTCTCTGCCCTAATGACGAACTGAACCAGCAGGTCTTCAAACTGCTTAGAAAGTTAACAACTGGTTCTAGCGAATAGGCATGAACTGGTTGAATCCCACCTCTGCAAATGATGATATTTATGGGTGGACAAATTAGATGAACATGGAGATACTTAATCCTAGAGCAATTTCTCAAGCATGCAACTTTATCTTGGTAGTGCAACCATATTGAAAAAGTCTTAAGAGAGAACATGTGTGAAATCTGCTTTCATGGTACATTGAAATATGAAAAAGCAGAGAAGCTATAGCTTCTGAAATATTACTTGTTTGGTAACTAGCCATTAAGGCCTTCTTTATCCTTGCACGTTCATAATCAAGTCAGTGTTTACAGTTTACAGACTTCAAATAAACAGTATTGTAAAAGCCAGATTAATGTGGCAACGACGTATCCTTGTCCGTATCGTCTGGATTTGAAAACTAAGCCAACTCAGGCCTGGTTTGACTTTGATGGTAGATTAGTAGAATATACAAGCCTTTAATTTAGATAGGAAATATTCTGGGAAAATGGAAAGGTAAATAAATTATTTAGTTCAGCTTTTGTGAAATAGCCAGGTCTCAGATTGGAGATTTTAGCAATCGATTGCCAAACTATCAGATATTACCATATCAAAGAGAGAAATTGGAGAATGACTTTGATCCTTAAGAGTACTAATGATACTTCTTGTTTCAGAAATAACCTGACCCACATATTCAGAAGCTGATTCTTTCTAGTTATACAGTAATCAACCTCTAGGCATTTGCTACCCTTGAAGATATAATTCAAGAACTGGCATTGGCAGCTGAGTTTTATACTGAGCTGATATAGCTGAGATGATGAAACACTATAATCTAATGTATGGTATCAGATAAATTCTGAATAATTATATTATTTTAATTCAACCACCTGTGCCACTCTTTTAAGATATCAAGAACTCACTCATTTGTCAATAGTACTATAAAGCAAAGATCTTTAACATTTCATTGGCTGTCTTTCCTGAGTAACATCTACTTTTATCATTTGGTAGGCAGACTGCTAAATCTCATGTATAATTCATTCATAGACATTCAGTCTCATATACATATTAGCATTGTAAGCTAGAATTATTTGCATATTTGGTTGAATATGGACTGAGGAGGAGGTCTAACAGGTCTTGCAGTGGCTTGCAGGTAAGAAGCTGGTAGTATTGCCAGGTAGTTTCTTCCTCTAACATATTCTGTTCAAAGGCATGTTAATGAACTTGAGTTTGTAGCAGAGGTGAAATTCAGCCTGTTCACACTGGTTCTATAGAACTGGTTATTAGAAGAAATCTCCTTTTGTTTTTGTTTTTTCCCACTTTACAGGGTTAATCCTATAACTAAGGCAGTTGTTTCTAGCCTAATCTTTATTGCCTTGCTCACAGAAACTGCCTCTCCCTTTATTACATTGTAACTTTGGTGAAGTTTAATTTTGTGCTTGGTGATGTTTAATCCTGTGGCCATGCCCACAGAACCAGTAGTAAAAACAAATTAATTTCACCATTGGTTTGTACTGATCCCTATCTGTGTGGGGTAGGAATTTAGTAAGAACTCTGAATATGGGTTTCACTCTCACTCTCACTTTTGGGTGGAAATAAATTTTACAAACATATCCACTTTCCTATTACCAGCATTTCTGACAGATCTCTTGGTTATGTAAAAGAACAAAAGGCTCAATTAAGCTATCTTTAACAATTCAAAGTGTAAGCCAGGAGTGATAGTGTACAAAACACTACTATGAATTAGCCCATCAAAAAGTTTAAGAATGGAATGCAAAATTCAGCAAAATGTTGAGTAAACTTTAAATAATGTACACATCATCACTTTTCATACCTAATAGCCCTGAGAAGATTTTGGTTTTTATGCCAGCCTGTAATGTACATCATAATGAGGAAATTCAGAGGTCATAAACAAAGCAACCCCAAAAGGGCAATATGTCACAAAATGTTCATTTATAGCAATACTAAAATGTTAATTTATTACAAAAACTGACATCTCTACCAATTACTTCAAGACTTGGATCTCTACCCCTACCCATCAGACCTCAAGAGATAATGCCATGCTGGAATTTCAATCTATTAAAAAAAAAAGCCTTTACCAGAATTGATGAGAAAACAGAATACAAAAGGGCAAACTGTTCATACATTTTATCTGGACAACGAAACAGTTAGCATCAATACCTAAGAAAAACTCCAGTTTAAAATGAGTTCGTTTAAGGGTTTGGCTACAGGCTGACTTTTTTTCCTTTAAGGGATCCACTAAATTCTTCTTTTTTATTTCTACTTGTGAGGCTGAACATAACAGGGCAAAATAAGGTTTATTGCTTTTCTTTGAAGATAATAATTAAAGGAGAAAACCTATTGGCTTTCTTTAAGTTACCTGCAAAAGTTACTCCAGGGGAAAAATCTTATGTGATTTTTTGGGGAAAGGAGGCTATTTGAATTTGATGCTTTCAGATTTATGCTACAGGTTATCTCACTATTGAACTAATTAATGGGTATCACTTTATCATTAAATGTGTTGTGCTTTTTATAATGCAGATCCTAATTTCTAGATGCTATGAATAATTTATAATAAAAAAAATATTGTTAAATATATTCTTTAAATTTTTTGACATCAGTGTCTAGCAAAGCTTGCACAAACAATATTGCAAATTGAAAAAAAAGTTATTCATTATCTGACGGAATTATTTTCCCATAGGAAAATGTATTCTTCAAAGCAGTAAACAAAACATGATGAAAACAATCTGAGTACCTATGGATTTTCCTCTATTCTTCCCCACTTTGTGCACAGTCAAATCTAGACAATAACTAGACAGACATATAAGCAGACAGAACAATAACTCAGAATTAACAATAATGAAGGTCACACCTGAGTCACCTCATTTTAAGTCTGAAGTGCACAACTTGGCTACATATGTAGTCCTTGAAACATGTTGAAAATGAGTCTTAAAAAAACAAATAGGTGGCCTATGAGCAAGGGGCAAACAGCCATCTGGTTGGAATCACTAAAGGTATCAACCAAGTCATCAAAAAAAGCATCCCACATGAATGGCTGTAAAGTACAATATAAAATCTGGGTAATGCAAAAAATTGTATCAATTGTCAAATTAACTCAGATAATTCATACATGATTTATGAATGTTTTGCCACCCTCAGCCTCCAACCGACTCGTGTGTTCCCACAGGGTTGGTCTCCTCGGGGTTCCATCGTCAGGACGATGTCACCTGACCACCCCGAGGGTTTGGGCATTCTCTGTGGCAGCGCCCACCCTTTGGAATGAACTCCTCCCGGAGATTCGCATTATTCTGGATCTCCGGGGTTTCCAACGTGCCCTTAAAACCCATTTATTTCAACAAGCCGGCCTAGCCTGATACCTCAGGGTTTTAAATAATTTAATGAATTTTAAACTTTGTATTAATCTTTGTTTTAAAATGGGGTTTTAATGAATTCTAATTGTTTTAATATATGAAATCAGCCAACTAATTTAATTAATTTTAAAGTGATTTTAATCTTGTATCATTGTATTGTTTTTTATAGGCTATTCACCACCCCGAGTCCTTTGGGAGAGGGGCGGTATAGAAATTTAATAAAAAAAATTTAAACATTAAAATTTTATTAAGGGAAAACAATTTATTTTTTAACGAGAGTATAAATGTTTAACCCAAAATCAATTGTTTTTCTGTGTCAATTAATCCTGTTTGAAAATATTATTGATTTTACCCATACTAGTTTGAACTTTGCTTACAAATGTATCCTATAATTGGCTGATATCACAATAATTAATTAAGCAAAACTTCAGATCACTAGTACTGGAGTAATAAACCTGCATCTAATTATTCAAGACAAGACACTACATCTGAATTGCAACCATACACATAATTCCTTCTGGATGTAAGAAGACATTGAGGACATATTTCTGCAATGGAGGAAAACTTTTCTTCTATCAATTCTAAGCAAGGTTATGTCCTGTTCTATAAAAAAAATCTAGCATATATAAGAAGAATTAAACTAAACGATAACAGTAAAAAATAAACATGGTTAGAATATGATAAGTTCTGTTATAAAAATGGAATCTAAAGCTTGCAGCCGAAGTTTGCATATAAGATGATTACTGTAATTGTTAATACATCCGTTACATAATGTAAAATACAAGCTTTTCTTAATTAAGATACAAAGCCAAAAGTCTTTATTTCCCATGATTATACCTTTTTCTTTGCTACAGTATATGATGATCACTTGAGATTTCATCTGTTTCACTCTTACCTTGAGTTCAGCATCTTCTACTACTATGGGCATCTCATTACTGTGATCAAACATACTGAGAGTTAAAGACAGCTTGTACATGTTTTGAGAAAATTATGCATTAGGATAGGATTTCTACAATTTATAGCAATTCATTATTTCTGTAGCTGGTCCTATAGCTAAATTCAATCATTAGTACAAAAGCCAGGAACTCCTATTATTGGGAGACATATGCTGCCTTCTCCCTTCTTTCCTATGAACAAAAGAGAGGTGAAGCCCAAGGAGTTCACTCAGATGGAAGGAACAGTGGCCAATGACTAACTGAACTAATGACATGTTAATGATTGGTATGGGTAACTCTACTCACTGGGCAAATCCATATGCATATAAAATGTCAATCATGAGATCATACTTTTCCTACACAATAGAGTTTTTAATCCAAACAACGAGCTTTAGAATGATAGCTAAATTGTTCTTTCAACCTAACCATTATAAAAAATAACCTTGGTCCCCTGCACCTAATGTTAACCATTCCCAAGTGTTTATTATAATTGAAGACAGCTGGCTTGCATTCCTGCATTTAACACTTCCACTCATTTTATAGCATCTTGATACTAGATTTAGGTGCTAGATACAGGATTTAGGTGATTGCTTTTTGCTGAATTTGAAATGTTTCCTGTTAGGGAATACATATAGGTTAGGGTCTAAAGCTGACCTGTTTTAATTCCTCCTAAAATAAATAAATGATAGAATAAGACTTAGAACTTAGAATAATTTCATTGTCACTAAATTGAAATGAAATTTTGTTGCATACAACTCCAATATACACTACATGAACATGACAAAATAAATAAATATAAAATTATTTATATACCCACATACCCACAGGTATTATATGACACAAAGAAACAACATAGTCTAGTCCAGATGTACACATGTACATGGCAAGAAAAATTAATCTTGCGAGTTTACCAGATGGATGGCATAGGGAACAAAGATTTTACAGAATCTGGTAATCTTCTTCTTTCCTCTGTTCCCATAAGGGTCGCCACAGCAAATCAACTGGTTCCACCCAACTCTATCTTCGGCATCCTCCACTCTCGTCCCAATCACTTTCTTGTCCTCTTTTAGCACATCCATATATCTCCTCTTTAGCCTTCATCTTGATGTTGCCTGGCAGCTCCATTACCAGACTCCTTGCCTGGTAATACTGATAAAAATATTTTGAAACTCCTCCCAGAGGGAAGCAACAGAAACAGACTGTAAAGTGGGTGTGTGGGCTCTCTAACAATACTTTAAGTTCTAAGCACATAGCACTTGTAAGTGATATCCTGAATAACAGGAAGTGAGCTTCCTATAATCTTCTCGGCTGTCCTTACACTCTCTGCATGGACCTTCTATCTGACGCATTGATGCCACCAAACCAAACAGTGATGCAGTAATGCAGTTTGTTAAAATGTTCTAATCATACTTCTGTAAAAAGTGGTCAGGACAGAGATGTAGTCTCCTCATCTGACACAATAAATGCAGACATAACAGATTTTGCACAAAAGTTGTGGGCCATCCAGGTGAACAGTAGCAGACTCAAGCCACAAACCTGTGGTTAACTTGTACTCAAGAAGATGGAGTTGTAAACTTTTCTTCCAACTTACACAATAACTCCTTCATGTCATAAGAAAATGTTTAAGTGTACTTTGAGAATAAAGTAGGAATAAAACAACATGAACAAGTTTGTTTCACTATTCTTCTTCTTTTATAATATACTATTGACTAGTTATTTTGAGCTTAATTTCAGGACACTAACTCATTATCATAAGCATTTATTAAACATGATGTTAACAAATTCTAGCACATTTAAAAAGAATGAATCATGAAAGTAATCTGAGAAGCACAGCTTTCCTAGCAGACAGTAGCCTTATTTCAAATGATCAAGTAAAATGAGTCAATGAGGAAATTCAGAATTAGATTATTGAAGTGAAATCGTGCATTTCTAAAAAAATACAGAATCAATTTATTTTGTTCATGTAATTCAGAAAATGGCTTCCTATATTAATCGTTTATTTATTTATTTGATTGATTGATTTTTATCCTGCCTTTATTATTTTGTAAGTACCTCAAAGCATAGCTGAACATAGCTAACGTTTCCTCCTCTTCCTATTTTCTTCACAACAACAACTCTTGGAAGACAAGTTGGCTGAAAAAAGATGACTGGCCCAAAATTCCCAGAGGTCTTTGATACTTAAGGTAGGACTAGAACGCCTGCTCTCCCAGTTTCTATCCTGGTGCCTTAACCATTAGGCCCCAACCACTAGGCCAAATAATGTAGAGTGAAAGCCCTTCAAATATTTTGAGCCTAAGCAATTTAAAGCTTACAATGGATGCCATGGTTAAGAAGCTATATGATAAAAACTGGTTTCAAAGGACTGTAACTGAAGGAAACTAAAATCTGGGTGAGGAGGAGGAGAAGGTTCAGCTTTAGCATTAAAATATATAACATAAGAACGAGGAGAAGCTTGGGGACTAAAGCCTCACATCAAGCTAACTGTCTCTTCTTTCTCATTTCTCCTTGAAAAGAAATTCAGACATTGGTAGACTGGCCCACACTAGCTTGCCTTTCCTGAACAGATGCAAAGGACAAGAAATAGGGAAATATATCTGAGCACCATTGTGAAATCATTGCAATATGGATTACAATTTCTGAATTTGGCTTCAGGAACACATGGGAGGAGCATGGAAGATTTGTAGCTTAGCTTGCATTGCAAAATGGTCCAGAGATCCCCTCTTGTCTAAGAGGAGGAAGAGAAATGTAGCCAAAGTAATAGCTAGGAAAAGAAAAGGGAAAGGTTAGCATAGGAAGAACAGCATAAGGAGATAGTAAGAGATAAAGTTTTAAAGCAAGAAATGAAAGGAAGAAAACATGACACTGTGTTGTTGTTTTTCCTGCAGCACTTTGCCCAGCTGGAGTTCCACCCTTTGAAGCTCACAAGGAAGCATAGCTTGGAAAAATTAGCGGCAGCGCTTAGCAAAAGTGGCAAAGAGGCTGGCTAGTTTCATTAATGAGAAAATTGCCCAGTGAATCATCTCTGAGACACTTGGGGGCCTAAAAAGATGAGAGGAGAGGCAGAACAGAATCACATCCACCAGGATGGAAGAGGTCCACCTCAGGGGAGATTACGCAGCCAGGCATTAAAGGATGAAATAAACTGCGTTTACATTTGCTTTGAGCATTTTGCTAAAAGGACGGGCTAAAAGTGTTTGTTTAAGTATGTGCTATATGCGCTGCATGTTTAAGGAGACTGGCATCCTGCTGTAGATGAATTGCTGTATCTGAGCAAGCTTCTTTGAAGTTTAGGAGGAGATTCATCTACTGGGTTCCATAGCTTAACACATTCTTCTACCTGTGAGATATATATTCTTGGCTGGTTTTATAAAGCAAGTAGTAAAAAGTATCCATGTCTGTTGAGAACTAGAGATTTAATCTTTTTCACAAATGAGGGCAAATATATGTGTCCCCCAGAATAATGTTGCAGGATCCAATCTGAGCTGATCACCGGGACCAGAGGTTTATCTTCCAAATTTTTGGATTTGTGCTGGAGCCCATCTTTAGTTAACTTTTCTCTACTGGATTTTTCATATATAATACTGAAGGGAGGGAGAGAGAATCTACCCTTTAAATATTTCTGCTTGGCAGCAGGCTTTGTTTAAAGCAAGTGACTAAGATTTCCTTGCTTGGAAGATTTCTGAAAAGCCAGATCCTTGAGCTGAAAATTAGTTCCAGTGCCAAAATGGAAGCTGCAACAAGAATAACCAAATGTAGGGATCATTATCTAAAATACTTTCTTACACATTTTGACCAGGTAGAAGTGTGTACAGAGGTATTATATCTTGACTGCCAAATCCAAAATGGCTACTTGATAGCATTTTCTGTACCTCTTCTCAAATCAAATCAAATCAAATCAAATTTTATTCATCACTTGTACACACACACACATAGAACGAAATGCAATGAAATGTGTATGCAACTACTTGCGACCATAGGTAGTAGGGCAAGGGGATAGTATAGACAGGGAGGGAGAATAAATTATGGAGTGGTTGAGAGAGGTAGATTAGGACTACTTTATAGTCCTGGGTTTGTTGTGGTTTGGTTTAGGGTCCGTATTGCCTGTGGGAAGTAGCTCCTCCTT
>JAEANM010021417.1:0-11858 GCA_017656035.1 Myanophis thanlyinensis
CTGAGATGTAATTTCTCTTTGCTAGAATCACTCTGATATAACAGGATTTTCTTAGATGTTCTGCTATGGAGCAAAATCCTAGTATATGAATTAACGGCTTATAGCACTTGCATAGTAATTGGCCGCTAAACAGTGGTGATGGAGTGTATTATTATAAATAGCCCTTTTAGAGAATTAAATCATTCAAGAATGTGCATAGAAACAATGTAACTGCTTGTGTCCACCTTATCTGTATGTTCAGAAAATATTCTGTAAGCTTCAGAAAATATTCTAGATGGGGTCAATTATGTGGGTTAGTTTTGCTCCTTCTTGGATTTCTAGGTTTTATCTAGTGCTATGAGGTAGAATAAAAGAGGCATTATTTTCATTTTAAAGCTAATATGATTTATTGATTGATTGATTAAAAGTAATAGTCTGTCTATCAAAAATATATTCTAGCCATTTACAGATAAAAACAAATGGAAAGAGGAGCATTTTTGCTACTTTGGCTCCCCTCCAGAAATTTGCAATACTTTCTGATTTCGCTGCGTAGCATTTTTTTTGGTGAAGCTTCATTTTTATCTGCAATGAATATTTGAATATAGCCAGGTGGATATTAGTGAGTGTTCTGTCAACTCAGATTGAGATAATGAACTGGAAGTTGACTTATTTACAAAACCATCACCTGCTGAGCTGAAATGTGAAGCCTAATAGATGTGATGCAGGAAGAACTGAGGGTAACACTCAATGAATCATCACCATTAAGGTGATGATACATTGACTATTCCAATATTTTTGAATCAGTGTGATTATTAATCCTGTAAATTAACAGAAGGTATAGATTGAAGACATTTACAACTTTGATGTAATATATATCTTGTTCCTATCAAAATATTTATATTTGCAAAAAAATTATTAATAGATTGTAAAGTCCCATTTCATGAGGGAATATTCTGATGGATTTAATTCCTGAGCCATCTAGTTCAACAGTTTGTTTTCACAATGGGCAACCAACTGCACAGGAAGCCTTTTAGTCTCCCAGGAAGTGGTCTTTTGAGGCAGTCCTATCCTATCCTTGATAAATCCTATCAAGACATTGATCCCCATGACTACGGTTGCACCAAGGTTTCTTCTCTCATCAGCCACTGATGGATCTGATCCCATTGGTTTTTATGAGTAATCAGATTTTGGCACCAATGTGTATCACTTCACACTTGAATGATATTTCCCATTCTGGCACCCATTCCATTAATGTAAGACTTTTTAAAAGTCTAAGTAAATGATGTGTATTGGCTCCTCCTTATTCATATGTTTATTCTCATAATATTCTCAGAAATCTTTAGTAGTTAGGCAGGATCTTTGTCTAGTCAAGCCTCATTCAATATCCATGAGAAAAGTCTGTGACTTCAAATGTTTGATAATTTAATCTTTATTGGAAATTCCCACTATCATCCCTGGAGCATATGTTAAGCTGATAGGCTCCTGATTTTTTGGATTTTTCCATAAGCCATTTGTAAAAGTTGGAGTTACATTGGCCAATTCCAGCCCTCAACTACAGAAATTAATATACAAACAGGTGGCATATTTGGTTAGGACATCTAACATCTCAGTCATAAACTCCTTAATAAACAAACCTTGGGCAGATTCCATCAGGACTTGGTGATTTGCTGATGTTCAGTTGGCCAATAAGGCCCAGTACAGTACTTCTTGCCTCCTCATTTCTAAATAGACTAGTTAATCTGATTCCCTTCCTAAGAATGGGAGCTCAGATTCAAGGTCTGTTGTAAAGTGAAGATGGAAGCAAAGAATTAGTTCTGCTTCTCTACAATGAATTCTAAACACACTTTCTTCTTATAGATACTTTAGCACACTTCAAAACCAGTTGCTTGCTTTGGTGAGAGATTTGGGTGGAACATATTCATTCTTGATTGAAATCATTTTTTTGTAATTTAATATACAGATGTGGATATGCTGTTATGCACTATTTAAGTCTGAAATTATTTTTAAATTTTGTTAAAAGGATCAGGCCTTTTCCCTTTGGGTCATTTCCTAAATCAAGAATTCGATAAAATGCACTGTTGATCAGTAGAAATCAAAGGAAATATATTTATTCAATACAAAGTTGTTGATTTGCTTTGGATGGATGGTCACAATGGGACTGCTTCTCTGTTTCCCCTCTTATAGGGTTTTTCGGTTTAACAATCTAGTTAGTCATTATCAATAGATTGGAATGCATTGACCTATTACAATAGTTTTTGCTGTATTAACATGAACATCTACCCACGTGCAACCCTTCCTTCTTTTTACGTTCTTTTAAAATAGATATTGCTTTATGTTAAAGTTAAGGCAGATGCCTCAATTATCATTGAACAAAAGTATCTTCATTTAGAGCCAAAACAATGGGTATTTTATCGTTTCTATTTATGCATTTTTCTAGACATAAGATACCTGTCTTCCTTTACATAGGTTTTGCTACATATTCATTTATTTATATGGGCAGGACTTAGTCTTTATAAATGGCATTATTATCTTTCCTATACAATCTTTCCTATACAAGTTTTCCTTACTGTAAGCATATAAGAAAAGTATCCCAACACTTTCAATGGGGATATGTTGCCATTATATTTAGTTATGTAGTTAATTTTACATGTATGGCTTTTTCCCCTATTTGTTTTTACATGATTAAACAGCAATGTTTATAAAATAGATCACAAGATGATGCTGTTAGCATGGCTCTGCACTACATCCTACAACATCTTGAATCTCCAAAGACCTACGCAAGACTTTAGTTCAGCATTCAACACCATCATTCCAGACTTTCTCTAATGAAACTAAACCAGCTATCTGTACCTGAACACACCTGGATCATAAGCTTCCGAACAGACAGGAAGCAGCAGGTGAAGCTAAGCAGAATCACATCAGCACAGGGCCTTCCCCAAGGTTGTGTGTTCTCTCCACTTCTCTCTATATACCAATAACAGCACCTCAAAAGATCCATCTGTTAAAGTACTGCAGATGATACAACAGTGATTGGTCTCATTTGAGACAACGATGAATCCACATACAGATGGGAGGTTGAACAACTAGCCTCATGTTGCAACCGGAACAATCTGGAACTGAACATACTCAAAACCGTAGAAATGGTGGTAGATTTTAGGAGAAACCCTCCCATACTAGCACCTCTTGCAATACTAGACAACATAGTATTGACAGTAGAATCCTTCAAATGTCTAGGTTCTATCATATCACAAGACCTAAAATGAACACTTAATATTAAAAATGTTATAAAAAAGCACAACAAAAAATGGTCTTTTTGTGTCAACTCAGAAAGCTCAAACTGCCCAAGGAGCTGCTGATACAGTTCTACAGAAGAATTATTGAGTCAGTCATCTGCACCTCTATAATTGTTTGGTTTGGTTCTGCAACCCAACAAGACAGACACAGGATAATCAGAACTGCAGAAAAAACAATTACTACCAACCTGCCTTCTATCAAGGACCTGTATACTGCACGAGTCAAAAAGAGGGCTGGGAAAATATTTAAGGACCAGTCACATCCTGGACATAAATTGTTTCAACTCCTACCCTCAAAATGATGCTATAGGGCACTGCACACAAGGACAACTAGACACAAGAACAGCTTTTTCACGGATGTCATCACTCTGCTAAACAAATAATTCCCTCAACACTGTCTAACTATTTATTAAGTCTGCATTACTATTATTCTCATCTTTCCATCACCCACACACCCCACTATGACTATAACTTGTTTCTGATAGCCTTACAATTTATATTGATTATTGTCTCCTAGTATGGCTTGACTGCTTATTTGTATCCCATGACTATCATTAAGTGTTGTGTCTTATGATTCCTGATGAATGTAGCATTTCCTTTATTGTACACTGAGAACATATGCACCGAAGACAAATTCCTTGTGTGTCCAATCACACTTAGCCAATAAAGAATTCTATTCTATTCTATTCTGTTCTGTTCTGTTCTATAATTTTCTGTCTACAAAAAAAAAAATCCTTTCTGAGACCACCAAATTTGATAAAATTAAAGATTGTCATCAATTTGCTATTTAGCTATTTGCTATTTCTTATCATATTTATATCCTTATCTCTTATATTTTTTTCCAAAATTCTATTAATATATGCTGTAACCTGAAACCAAATTGAGCTATGGCTGAACAAGACCAAACAATTTGAACTAAAGAAAAACAGATTTCTTACAATACCAGTGCAAAAAATCTAATATCCATCCTTTTTAAAACCATTGTTTGAAGAATCTAAAAAATACAAAACAATATATCTTTATACATTAATTTCACCTTTAAATAGTTAAAGTATATTTCACATTTCTTAAGATTTGAACTTCTTGGTTTACCAAAATTAGGTGTCCAATTCTTCATTCCACATTTCAAATTCTGTCTCTCTGTCTGTCTATCCATCCTATCTTCTATCTATTTGACTTTCATCTTATTTTATTTATTTTTATTTACAGTTACTTCAGAAACTGCTAGGTTTTTCTGGACCATACTGTTTTGTTAGTACTTTTTGCAATTGTATATACAGTAAACAGGAGCAATATATTTTTCAAGATCTTTAAAGCAACCACTATAAATCAATTGATCTAAAGTATTTATCTTGATTTAGCCCAGACATTCCAATAAAATACTTTCCCACTATCTACAAATTTGGATTATTCCACAGCATCAGGTTTTCATGATTTCTGGATCAAATATTAAGCTCTTATCTATAATCAACCAAATACATCCAAGAGCTTTCAATGCTGGAAAATAACATCTCTGTTTACTATAACTTTTTCTAAAACTTACCAAGTTTCACATAGTTTGTAATTGGGCCCAAGAACAACAATATTCTGAAAAATTCTTATTGGATTCTATATATTAGAATGGTAGAGTTGAAAAGCTAGATAGATTATTGTAATCATAAGGCAACTCAATTTGTCCAGAAGTATTCAAAGATTTGGAGTCTGCCAATGAAATACTCATATTTCATATATTTTTTATGCTGCTTCTACTATCCGTGCAACTTTTTTTTTATTCTTAATTCTGCACATTGCTGATCTAAAAAGGAAAGTATGTCAAGAAGGGAACTTCACTGGTAGTGAAAGAGAATTTGGTAGGAATGTTCAAGACCGCAAGATAGAAAACATGAAAAGTGCAGAAGCTGCTTTTAAGAAATGGTATAAGAAGAAGACAAAAAACAAATATTTGACAGACAACACACAGGGATGAAAATAGAAATTTGCATAACTCTCCTTGATTCTAACGCAGCACATTCATTGGGTCAACTACAATTAACATTCTTGACAGTGAGGTCATAGAGTCTCTCTCCTTTGAAAATCATGGGGTGCAGCTCTGGTTTGGAGCATAACCTTACCGAGTTCCCCTCCAACCCGTATTTTGTCTATCTGGAAAAAAACTCGAAGCTCAGATATCAGTCAAGAACGAGCAGCAAGATAATGTCCTTGCTTGATAGGCATGTAAATATCCCTGGTACTTTTAAGGCTGCTGATCAGGTGAACAGAAGGAATAACAGTTTTAATGAATGCCTCCTGTAATACAATTGTTGATCATTAAAACCAAATTAATGGATTAATCATCAACCTTTTAAGAAATAAATACATGTAAATAAACTTACCTTTTCATCACTATTCCACCAAACAAGCCTTTGGGATATTAAATCAAGATACCTTTAAATTTAACAACTCATTGCTTGAAGGAAAGAAAATGATTAACATTTTATTATGTAGTTGATTGATGTATCACCTTTCTTTTCAAGTTTTCTTTTTCATTCCGGATTGCAGGATCACAAGGGAAAAAAAAACAAAATCAACTTGGAAGTTAAACATATTCATTCCATCTAGTAATTAATTAATTAAAGCAATTATTAATAAATATATTATTAAATATATTATTTAAATACTATGAAACCTGTAATACTAGTGATTATAGAGTATAGGCAAGCTCTAATATATACAATAATCAAAGAAAGCTCCTTTGTCTATACTTTCTGTGTTTGCACTCATTGTTCCATAGGCTGAAGACATGAGCTACAGAAAGACAACAGCAAATGCCATCTCCTATTTGTTTATTATTCACAGTACAGAAATAGAATTCTACATTCACAGATAGAACTTAGTTACCCAATTTAATATACTCCAAATGTCTTTTATTACAACCTGGAACATTCTAGCCAGGAATGCTATCTGAAGATGGGGA
Organism: Myanophis thanlyinensis; assembly: GCA_017656035.1. Classification (NCBI taxonomy): domain Eukaryota; kingdom Metazoa; phylum Chordata; class Lepidosauria; order Squamata; family Homalopsidae; genus Myanophis; species Myanophis thanlyinensis. The sequence continues at coordinate 6,226 of JAEANM010021417.1, forward strand.
ACACAGTCCAACTAATCTAGAAGCTGGCAAGGTAAGGAGATCTTTAATATTTGGCCATGAACATTGGATCATTTCATACAGACTAACAAATTTACTGTCTATAAGAGTCTGGGAGGAAAGAGAGGGTATTTTTGTGCTGGATGCTATGCAAAGGTTATGAGTAGGGTGAGTTCTCAAGGATAGGCAGGTGTCATGTGTTCTATAACTTAGTTCAGGCATGTCAAACACGTGGCACAGGGGCCACATGCAGCCCATTACAAGTGCACCTGCAGCCCGCACAGATGATATTTTACACGCCACCTTGGATCCTTCTTGAGCAGAAAGGCGGGGTAAAATATTTTAAATCAATAATTAAAATTAAGTGAGTAAACAGGAAGGCTGTCCTGAGTTCACTGTTGAAAAGGCAGTCTAGACATGTAACAAATAAGTTAAAAAGTTTCCAAGGCTCCCCGGGAATGTTACAAGAGAAATGTCTCTCCCCTGGAGTGACAGCAACTCCTCCTTAGCCTGGTCAGAGGAGCCGGTCTGGCAAGGCCGGCGCTTGTAACCCAACCTGCACCACCACTACTGGCGTGTGTTTTCTGCTTGTCCCGCTGTCCCAAGAGCTGCCAAGGGCGAGCCCAGCTGCTGCGGCCCAATTGCAGAGGGTGTAGCCCTCATCATAACTCAAATGTGACAATGTGGCCCTTGGGGAACTCTGAGTTTGACATGCCTGACTTAGTTGATCCTTTAGATTCTCAAGGCATGATTTTGGAAGAAAATATGGAAGGTACACTGTCTTTGCAACTGAATCAGTAGCTGGAAGGTAGTAATTGTGATGTACTTAGAACGCAAATGTATTACTCTCAGAAAGATAACTTGTCCATTCTAGCTTGTCCAGCAAACTATATTGTTTGCACATTTTCCCTAGAGGCTCCATTGCTTTCATTTAATGGGCAGGAGCCTAACTTTCATGCTTCAATGTCATACCAATTACCCATTCAATATTCAATTATCTCCATTTGAATATTAAGTGACTGAGTTGCACTGAAGATTTCCATACAGGGGATACCAAAGATAATGCACTCACATCTGTATCTTGAACCAATTTGTTTTTCTTCTAATTAATACCAATTAGTTGGCTTTTCTTTATCCATGCATCCAACAACAATACTTCCCCACAGCTCTCTGAGGAGATTTTGGATATCAGTGTCCAGCAGAAGAGGATGTGTCTTTAGACAGACCTAGCTAAGTAAACAGCATTAGTGAGTTCTAGTCTTCTTTTTCCATTCAAACTACTTTTTATTGTATACTGTGTTTCATCCACATGAGTTAGCATGCCCTGATGCCCTTCAAAAGTTAATAACAATTATCACCAAATTCTCACAAAAATTATCAAATCTCCCAAGACTTCTGTATGACGTTTTGCTTATGTTTCAAGAAGTTGTTTACATTTTATTTATTTTGTTATTCCTGCACCCAGGGTCTTTGTGCAAAATTGTGTAATAGCACCCATCACTTGAAATGCTGACACCCAGTTTCATGTGGCAATAAAGGTTGTTGTATAGGCACACAATTCTTTCTTTTTAAAATTGATATTTTAATCAAATTAAATCCTAAATGTAGGAAAAACTCTGAAACTAGAATAATTTGACATTTTACTAAATGCTGGTTTGAAGGGGAAGCATTAAAAAAACTTTATGATGCTCAAATATTTTCCCATATGTGAAATGGAAAATATTGAGATCACTATTCTTCTTTATAGTGTCCTTTTTATATTTGTCCATATTATATACATCTATTAATAATACATTGTTTAGATCAACTACATTTGTCTACAATTGTCATTTGTCTACAATTGTCATTGTCTGACAGAAGCAATAAAATCTTACTAAATGACTATAAATATGGCTATCTTGCCTACTGCTTGCAAGGGAGTATCTGCTTGTGTGAATATAGAAATTGGCTCCCAGTAGTTTAGACTCATTAGATTTTATGATCCACATTTATATTGTTATGTCATTGTATTTTAATCTAAGCAATAGTATTGCATTTTAAATAATAGCCTTAACTTAATAAACATAGTGTTAATAGTTGGAAATTAGATTTTATTTACATATAATATATTATACACTAATGCGAGTATTTAAAATTGAATTCTAACTTGCTTGAGGCTGGTCATTGACCAAAAGAAAATAAACTGAATTGCTTGCAGAACCTGCTCTTCATTATCCTAGAAATGTTCAACCAGACTTCTTTATACACGTGTTAATTTTGTATCCCTGCGTTTCAATTGGCATTGCTGCAACACCTTTGCTTTTTTAAAAAATCAATTTTGTTCAAGGAAAGCAGCAGAGTCAGCAGCCTGAAGGCTGCCTAGAATACAAAGATAGTCCTGGGTTGTTGAAGAGGGGTCAAAGTCTCATTATTTATATGTTTCATTTATTGATTAAATATAATAGAAGTGCTTTCATGGACTGCAAACTTGCAAATATTAAGTCACTGCCCAACACACTCACCTATGAAGGTACCCATACATAGCCCAGTCTGGTAGATTTATAGGTGAAATGACCTGTTTCTGACTCTGTTGTTTTGTCATGCAGATTGATCTCTCATAGCATTGCTTTTGCACTGTTCAGTTCATTTTAATTCCACCAATCAGCAGGAAACTGCCCTGAACTCTCTTTCTATTCCCCAGAATCCAAATATTGATTTACCTAGGTGGGGTTATAGCCTCAGAGATATTGGAAGCTGTATATTCTCTTTTTAAATTCTAGAGTGTCCTTGGGATGAGCATCAGTTCTGCTTTATTTTTGCTTGGATATCCTGTACCCTTTTGACCTTCAGGTTGGTTTCTGAATAAACCTGTATTTGCTTGCATTAGAAAAAAAATTCCCTATTTGTATTAAAAAATTATTATTTCCTAGCACTCTTACAGCATAGAGTGATTTATTCTATAATCACATTTCTGCAGCAATATTCCTATTTCCTTTCTTTAAGGCATCTTCATGTGTGGAGAACATGCAGCATTACTTTATGTCACAGATCTTGTTGAATTAAAGATGTACTTTGTTTTGCAACTTTGGCAATTAACACAGAAATACAAGTGGAGGTTTTTACCTAAGATGCTCTCCCACAGACTATTCCTCTCTAGCTCTCCTGCTTCTTCCTCCTTTATCTCCATCTTCTTCCTTGATTTTTGAGTTTGACCAGAGAAGAAACTAAGTGGAAATCTAGAACATTTTAGAAAATTGCTTACCAATTTCTTCAGTTTAATTATAACCTTTACGAAGTTATTAAAACTTCAGAATAAATGTTGAATTAGTTGAACTTTTCATCAAATCTGCATACCATTTGCTTCCCTCGTTTGTTTCCCTAACCAAATCTCCCTGTGGGATCAAGAATTGAGATTGTTTGTGTTCTCCTTTTTCTAGAACAGCTCAGGGAGGTGGCAACATCTAGCTAACCTTGTTTAACCTTGAAAAACTAAACCAGGTCAGACCTGCTCATACTCTGATGGAAAGCTACCAGAAAAACATATTGTTATAAGATAAATAGCACTTATGAAGAAAAACAAACATTCTGGAAAAAGACAAATTACTTCTATATTGTTGCCAAAAAAAAAAAAAGAGGTGTGCTTCAATCCTTGAAGTCACTAGCAATGACTTCAGTTTCAAGGATACATTACTTTTTTATATTCTAGAGTAAATTAGTAATAACTACTTTGGTTGCATTTTCATTATTCCCATCTTTGACTGTTACCGTTTTCACCAGCATTTACCATTTTCAGTTCCCAAGTTTGCTTTGCCATTTCTATAGCATTCCTTTGTGGCCAATATGATTTATTTCCATCTGCCCAACCAGCAGTTACCATGGGTCCAGAAGAACCTCTGAACAGTATTACTTCCACAAGACACAGTATCAGAACTGGAACCTTGTTATACACACAGTGATTCTATCAGTTTCTAGCAATCCAGACACAAGCATACTAGGCCATGATTTTGACATTGGCACAGCTGTTCTTTAATTGGGCATCTTCAGTGTATTGATGGTACCACATCCAAAATTGATGTATGATCTCTTCCATGGGTTTCATATAGATGGGAGAAAGAATGCTGAACCCTGTAGCTCCTCATGTAAGAGGGTATTAGGCTATTGTCTCTTCTCCTCTAAAAGCAGCAAGTCCCCTACTAAAAAAGTGGAACTTCTCAAGCAGAACACCCTCAATCTCTAAAAATGGTCCAGAAGAATATAATAATTTGTTGTATTAAGGGTATCCAAGAGATCTAATAGAATCCCATTTAGTTCCAACAAAAATAATTGGACCATCCATGCAGGTTCTCTGTTTTACCCACATATGAACAAGTAGACTGAAAAGAATCTACTTGTAGAAGCTGCCTCCCCAACATAGTCTCAGCAATCTTCCTCAAAAATAACAGGATACACACAGGGCAACAATTGTCCAATACACCTGGTTGAAGTGAGGGTCTTTTTAGTATACTTAGTATATTTTTAGCATACTTAGATTTCAGTAAAACATTTGATAAAGTAAACCACAACCTTCTATGCAAACTAGAAAAATGTGCAGTAGACAAACCCAACACCAGATGGTTTTGTAACTGGCTGGAAAATTGTACTGAATGCATAATTCTCAATGGAACTACACCTACAAGGAAGGAAGGAAGCAGTGGAATACTCTAAGGTTCTGTTTTAGGCCCAGTACTCTTCAATATCTTCATAAATGATCTAGACAAGGGAATAGAAGAGAAACTCATCAAATTTGCAGATGACACTAAGTGTCAGAGTTCCAGCTAAACACCCAGAAGACAAGCTGAAGATGCAAAAAAAAAATATTGACTGACTTGAACACTGGGCCTGTCTAACAAAACGAAATTCAATGTGGATAAAAGTAAGATTTTATACGTAGGCAAGAAAAACTAACTGTATGGATACAGGCTAGGTGAAACATTGCTTAATGCCAGTAACTCTGCGAGGGATCTTGGCATCCTAGTGGACAATCACTTAAATATGAATCAACCATGTGCGGCAGTACCAAAAAAGCCAATGTAATCATAAATTGCATTAATTGCATTATTCTTTGTTCTACATTCTAACGAAAGGGTGTACTATGTACATTGGGTGTTCTATGGCACCCAATCACCACCACAGAACCAGCTTGTATCCTTACCAAGGATTTGGCAAATTTGAGCAATCATTTTTTTTTATTAAATATTTTAGAAAACAGTGCATGTTTAAAAAAAGAGGAAGTACAAATAAGTAAACAGATCTAAAATATTTAGGTAATAACTTTCAATGTATATATTTTTTAATTATGAATAAGTGAATATAATATAAGCTAAAAATCAAATCTCTGAGCAAGGGTAAGTATAAAGAATCACAAATAACACAATATAATTGAAAAAATAGGTATAAACCACTATACACTGAATCAAAACAGAACATGTGTTCCGATTTTTAAAATCTGAGAAATTTTCCTGGCCAAAAAAAAAAATTATCTCACATTTTTTTCCTGTTGTTTTGTTTGGGGTTGGTTTTACTGGTCAGTGCCTGTAATGAATAGGGTGACCAACCATCCTCTTTTGCACGGACATGTCCTCTTTTTACGTCCTGTCCGGGGCGTCCGGCCGGGTTTT
>JAEANM010021418.1:0-11858 GCA_017656035.1 Myanophis thanlyinensis
AGATTTACGATATCTCCCCCCGACTCTGGCAGTTCCCCTCTTCACCTCCTCTTACCTCCTCTACGGGGAGGGTCAAGCAGTTCCAGCAAGAGAGCACAGATCGAAACCACGGACAATCACGGATTCCGACCTGCCGGCGAAGAAGCCAAACAGGAAGTCCTAGCCATGTAGTATTTTTTTAAACTCTCTGACATGTGACATCTTTTGAAATTGTATGCCTCAAATACTACAGTCTAATGGAGCCACTATATCTCTGTTAGCAAAATACCAAAAAAGTAAAATACCAAAGCTTCAGAAGCCTAGGTTCCTATACAGCTATTTGCTTTAAAGCAAATCCTCAGACAAGGTTAGAAGGGTTAACATGGGGATATCCTACTTCAGCAAGCTAATTCTATGTACATCAGCTGTGATGGCACCCCGTGTGGGTAAGCCATAATGTGGTTATTTGTTCCTTTATTGCTCTAGCTAACTTAGCACAGTATGGACATCGGCCATTGTTATTTGCAATCTATGGTTTAAAAACTTAGTATATTGTGCAAACCCTGCCAGTTATGGTTTATTCAGGTTATCAAATGATAAATGAACATACACTGCATTTCAGCAGCTTTATATTCAGGCATCAAAGCTGTACTGGAATCCAAAGTACATTAGATTGATCTAATAATATATGTTTTCATAGATTTTCATGGGAACAGGTATGCAGATCTAGGTGTGTTCTGGTCATTTCCCGTGTAAGTCTGAGAGTATCTTCGCAACGTTTCGGTGAGGTCCCATTCACCATCTTCAGGATGGTGCTTTCTGCTTTGTGCCAGTATGAAGCAGAAGGCACCAGCCTGAAGATGGCGAGTGGGACCTCGCCAAAACGTCGCGAAGATACTCTCAGACTTACACGGGAAAAGACCTGAACACATCTAGATCTGCATACCTGTACCCGTGAAAATCTACAAAAACGTGTGTGTGTGTGTGTAAATTATTTGAGAATGCATTCATAGGATGGTGATACCATCTGATGCAAATCACCAGGCTGCTACAAATGTGCCATTTATGTCTGAACAAACAATGTCCAGAGCAGACTATAGTCATGCCAAAATAGTTCAATGTACAATAACAATGTTACTTAAATGCAACAACATTTTATTTGCCACCCTAACCTCTGACACAAGTATATACCTTAATGTTTACATCACAAACAAGGCAACTTTTTGTGATGCTGCAGCCCCCCTCTTCCATTGACACCTATGTAAATCAGGTTGTCAAATATTCTGTGACTGATTAGAGACAGTTATTTGGTAGCTGCAAAAGGTATATATTCAGACATACTGTATAGTAGTACTTCCATCACTATTATTCAATATTGCTCAGACAGTCATCTATTGTATAAAGGGTTTCTAGTTTAGGAATCCCAATGAGTTTTGTCTGGGCCACAATTTTAAAGTGATTCAGCCTGCTTTCTCTTCTCCCAGAAATATACATTTGAACCACAATATATTTTTATTTCCTCCCAGTTCTGAATTTTGTTAGCACCAAAAATGTACTAATATACTTTTTATAGAATTAAATGTATGGGAAATATCTTACTAAAGATAAACAAAAATATACTTTTAAAATTTTATAGATGGATGGATGGAACAGATGGGATTAGATAGATAGATAGATAGATAGATAGATAGACCGACCATTTAGGTGGAGGAAATCAATTAAATCTGCATGAAGTTTTATTTTATTTTTTTAATTATCAAATTTACACAGAAACAGGATTGTGAGTGCAAACATTCTGAATTTGAAACAGCTGTTCTGACCTTATCAAAAATTTCCTGGTGCTATTCTGAGCATTCCAGAAGCATTCTGATGTCAAAACAACTAATTTTGAGTTTAGACCACTTCCAGAATGGCTGGAATAGCATATTGGTCAAAATAGCATATTTTTACATGTTTGGAATTTCCACACCTGTGGTAAGGTTGTAATAACCCATTTTAAATCCAAGCAATTGTTTCAAGCTTGAAACTGGGTGTTTTGAGCTCAAAATATTTTGAGAACTGAAGTATACTTCTCAAACAGACACAAAAAAAGAATATGGAAAACAGTGATTGGAAATCTCTTCTCTAGTTATACAATGAAACACAGCAAAGGGAAAAGGATCTGTGATCAGAGCTCTTATAGAGACAAAAAGGAGATAAAGTTTGAAATATCAGAAGATTCAAAAAGATATGGCTAGTTTACCTATAAGATTTGATCATTGGGTCCTTATTGATTTGCATTTAGTAGGATCTTTGTGTCAGCAAAAGCCTGCACTGAATTTTGTAAGGTGGGCTGCTGATATATTGTTAATAGAGAATTGCAGACTTAGTTTTAGAGGTAACCATTAGGTCATACTTATACAGATCAGGGCTATCAAACTCATGGCCTGCAGGCCGGATGCATCGTGTGCAACAAGCAAAGTCATTAGAGAAGCTAGCAATAAGTTGGAAAGTCACATGATATTGCCCTTAATAACCACGTGTGGTTTGTTTAACAGCCATAGTTTTAAATTGGATATGATCACATGATGTTTCACTTAATACTGCACCACTTAACACATGAAATCACTATGAAAAAGTGATATAAATTGTTAAAAATAAACTACAAGGAAACATTTTGTTTCAAAGAAAATAAAGTGGCCATAGGCAAATTTATTAGCATTTTGTTTAAAATTTTATTTTAGAAACAATGATGCTTATTTGTCTGACAAGCTAAGACAACGTTTCCACTAGTGGTTTACAGCCTTAGCAACAGTGGGCCATGCCATTCTGAGCACTCTTAGATTACTAAAGTACACCTTTAGATTACTATTAATTTCCAGAATCTGTAACAGCTTTGTTCCCTATACCATCCATCTGGTAAGCTTGCAAGATGTACATGTATACATATGAACTAGGCTATGATGTTTCTGTGTCATATATATATGTGGGTATATGCATATTTACTTACTTATTTATCTTGTCATGTTTATGTTTATATTAGAGGTGGAAACCCTTTGAGAGCTATATGCAACGTAATTTCATTTAATGCATGCTGATTAGCGTACATTCAAAGTGACAATAAAGTTATTCTAAGTCCACGACTCTAAGTCTAAGTCTACTACACTAACCTCTATGTGATGCTTAGGGACATCTTTGAAGATGATGTAGAACACATAGCTGGTAAAGACCACTGCAGTTGGCATTACAAGCTGAAGCACTGCTAGGTGCTAGTCTTCCAAGCTGAATTTAGTCTTTTAGCTCCCTTTTATACCTTTAGCTCCCAAGGTATGTTAGCAATCATGGACTCTTGTAACCACTTTGTAAGGGGAAAGGGAGGTGGTATTCAAATGACAGGAGAAGAGAGGCAGATTTTTCCCATGGTGGTCCTGATGCTGTGGAACATTTAACCCCAGAGATGCGCCTGATTATTTGGCCTATGGCTTTCTGTAAGATGGTAAAATTGATTCCACCCAGGTGGCCTTTTCACACTTTATTGTTACTGGAGATAGTTGCCTTGTTGTAATTGTATGTGTTCTGTTATGGATATACCTTGATGCATTTTACTTGGTTTCTATTGGGTTTTAATAGTTTACACTGTTGAGAATTTTGAGATAGGTTACTTTATAAACAAATATAATGGACAAACAAATGATATCACTCAGATATCAGTGTAGCACTAAATCATGAATGAAATACAGAGTTTGCATCTTGGATAGTCTATATCTTACTTCTAAGAAAATACCCAGAGATATGGAAGAGTTGTGAAATACAAAATCATGTTGTTTGATTTTTGTAATTGTTTTATGTTTCATTCAGCAATATGAGCAGCATATATAAATGTACATGCTCCCCAGTTACTGGGGGGGGGGGGGGGTTGTTGTTGTTGTTTTGCATTGAGAAAGAAAATCTCCTATAGTGGCCACCATTAAAATTCAGTTCAGTCAATCACTTCCTCCCAGAGATGCAATCAAAACGTGATGTTAATTGTCAACAGATGTGACCTCAACCATTTATTCTAAACTATAAGTTTGCCAAGTAAATATAGACATATTATACTGGCATGCATGCATGTATATAGTGGTCTGACAATGTATGTTACCAATCTCATACAATGATTGTACGTCACCTACAGCAACCAGTTAAACCAGCAAGATAAAACAATTGAAACTTTCATTCCACCAACATGCTAAACATTCCTACAGCTGACCTCCCTGATTCAACCCCATTCTAATCCAATTTTGGGGGATAGCTAAAATGCAAGAGGCCCACAGAATCTCAGGTACCAGGTTATTCCAAAGGAGTGGGGCAGTTACGGAGAAGGTATGCCTTCAAGGTCCCATTAGGTGAGAATATTTGAAGAAAGACACCTGGAGTGCACCCATACTATCTAAACAAATGGGATGGGCAGATAACCTCAGGGAGAGGCAGTCCTGCAAATAACATGGCCCTGTGCCATATTACATTTTAAAGGTGATAACCAGCACTTTAAATTGCATCCAGAAATTGCATTTGGAAACCATTGAAGCTCATGCAATAGTAATATAATATAGGCAAACTTAATGGCATCCAAAATCATGCACATCACTACATTCTGGAACAATTACAGCTTCCTGATAGATTTCAAGAGCAACCCTGTATACAGCGTGTTGCAGTAATCTAATCAGAATAAGGCATGAATGATTGCAAGTAATGTTTTTTTTTATATAGCTGTCAAGTATAACAAGCTGAAGGCAAGATCTTTACTTTTATGATTCATGACAAAAAGCTTTTTCTATAATTGCTAAGACTCTAGTTGCATTTTGGAGGACTGGAGAAAAGGGTACACCTAGAATCTTGCACAACTTTTGCTACTCAATGGAAAATACTGAATAAATAAGCCAATGTGCAAGAACTTTCTTGTGTTTTTTATTTTATATAGAAAAACATTTGATTAGTAAGTACACATACACATACAGGGGAAAGACGGCTCTCTTAATATGTCAAACATAAATTTCCAAACCTGTAATGTCAGCTATCATTTCTCTACTACTAATTTGTGTCCAACTTTTCACATATTAGTTTCCTTTGAAGTTACAAGTATTCTAACTAACTGAAGTATTCTATTCTACTCAATTTTCCAGCTGCCAAATTCTAGTTGATCTGCATTTGTAGGCAATAACTGTACTTAATATTTAATATTAATATTTAATACAGTTTAATATTATAATTGCTGAGGTATCTGGGAAGACAAAAAATAATCAGTTCTTTTATTTATTAACTGGGATATGGTGCCTGTATAATTACATAAATCAAGTCTTTCAAAAGGGCTGTAATAATCTATTGATTTTAGAGCTAAATAATTTTATGAAACTTCCAATAGCGTTATATAAACTAATCTATTCTTTTTCTATGTTTAGCTATAGTTGAAATATGTCTGTGCATTTTGCAGTACATAGTAAAACAAAATTGAATATTTCTAGATAAAAATCAATTTTTATAAAAAAAAATACTAATGCTCACATGATAATGCTTATAATTTTTGATTCACACTTGTAAATCAGTGGCTAATTTACAAAAGATTTACGTACACCTTTGAGGACAGTTAATGTATTAAAAGGGAGTTTCATAACTTCCTCTGTTTCCATGTAACTCCTCAGTTCTATAAATGCTGTTGAAAACCTGATTTTTTTTAAAAAGGAATTTCATGGCTATGATAGCACATGAGTACACTTTCTGTGTGCATATTTGCTTCCACAAACATTGTCAAATATGCCTAATGGATCAATGGGTGTGAGAGAATCATATCATTCAACAGTCTTTTTGATCTCAACCTTTTAAACATGAATTGCGAAACAACATATGTATCAATCACATAAGAAAGTAGTTTGCTTTTTTTAAAAAAAATGTAATCTTTTTTTGATCCTGCTACAATTTCTTGTTCGTCGAGGGACTGGTGATCTTCTACAACATATTGAATGATGGGAAATAATATGTATGTAGTTCATCCAGACCACCTAACAGGAATAAAATCAGGTAAAAACTAAAACCAATTTCTTTAACACAGTTAAGAGAATGAACAAAAATGTAGATGGATACATTATTTATATTCTGAAGAATTTGAGGTACTATGAATTTTGAGTTTAGCATACATATCTGAATGCAGTATTAAGGTTTCCCTGGATAAAAGTTTATAGATCCAACTGAAATTGTTTCATTCTTGAGCTTTCCTTGGAATTGCTGCAATGTAGAATATTCCTACTGTTATCATTTCCTCTGTTGGGTTCTCTAATAGCTTTATCTAGTCTCTCTTCACTGGCATTTGTGGCCTCCAGTTTCCCATTCTTCTTTAGATATTTAGCTTTCCATCTTGTTGGTCTATTGGAAAAGAAACCATGTGTGAAGTCTGCAAAAAGAGAGATTTTGAATTAAAGATTATTATATGGTCAAAACAATCTTTTGTTGACTTGAATTTACCTCATGTACCAAAACCTCTAAGACAGTGTTTCTCAACCTTGGCTTTGCTGCTGCTGGGGAATTCTGGGAGTTGAAGTCCAAACATCTTAAAGTCGTCAAAGTTGAGAAACACTGCTCTAAGAGATGAAAGGAATAGGAAGCAATTGAGAGGCAATAGCAGAGAAAGGAATAAAATCTCTCCATGCTTTTTACAGTATAAAAACTGCATGCTTATGTTAATATCCATATCGGTGGGAGTAAGCATCCTTAAAATTACTCACATTATCCATTTCGATATAGTTTCAAATGAATATGAATAAGAAGAAAATCATATAATACCGCATTCTTATTGGCATACAAGCGGCAGCATGAATAAAAGTCAACCACTGCAACCCAGGGTTGCAAAATGAATTTGAATGTAAGACTCCTTAATGGCTGGAAACTATTACATCTAGGTTCAGTTCAAGAGCTCCCTGAAGGCCAGCAACAAGTTATTTCCATATGTGTAACCTTCACAGGATCATAGGCTTGCTGGACTGACCATTTCATGCTCTTTGCTGCTTATGACAAAACACTTCCTCCTGGATACTGGGGAGAAAGGATGCTTGCTACATTGCCATTGGCCCATACCAGAATTACAAGTGTGTAAGTAATTCCACTCCCTCTCAACACCACCGTGCCACCAGGAATTCTCAGGCAGACATAATGTAAAAATGTTCATGCTTCCTTGGAATGAAAATAAACATGACTATGATGTCCACCTTGGGACGTGAAGGTATGTCTTTATGTGTTATTTTGGTCCACTCCCAGATGTGGGAGTTTAGTGGGAGGTAAGGAATGTGATCACTATAAGATTTGGTTGGATTGCTTTTGTTTCATGTTGTTAAGGATTTTAATTATATTTGTAAACCATTTTGTAGAGTTATAGGGATGGGAATAAAAATGGCTTCAGATAACAAAATAGATAGCGAGAATTTTAGTAGCAGACTAGAAGAAGCTGTCCCTTAAGATATATAGGAGGTTGTGGGAAGCAATTGCCTCAAATAAATTACCATGAAGGAACTGTGATATAATTTCACCAAGATGAGATCTGCTTCCAAATTTATCCTTACACCCACACTTTGTACTGTCTCCAAAAGAAAGAAAGTATTTTGACTTTTTCTCACACCACATAGTCATGTATTATATCCTCCCTTAATGATCATAGGAAGAGAAAGAGAGTCGGGCAGAACAGCAGAGAAAGTTGAACATTTGTTTTCAAAAGAATTTATTGACGCATGTGTCCTTTTGGCAAGTGCCACTATCATTTTTTGAGCCATTGCTTGACAAATATAGCAGAAAGGGGGTTTTCTGATACAGAAATCAGCCATGGGAAAGGGTGCATTTAAAAATCAACATCTTCTAATAATTTATATGTTTTTGATGTTTTATTTGTATTGTGTTTGCCAAAATGTAAAATGGGCAGCTGTATGAATTGAATGAATGAATATCTTAATTGTGTTAAGAAAGAAAAATATTAGTATAAAAATTAGTAAATCATTCACTTAACTAAGACTTACTAAATTTCTAGCAAAATGCTATCATTTTGTCTAGGTTCAAGACAAGTCAGAGAACTCTAATTCAGAAAGTCAAAGAATTTCACTCCTGTTGACTACACTGGGAAGTCAAAGCATCATGCCCAAAGAAGATAATGGAAAGACTGTTCCATAATGTTGTCTAGAAGACTGGAATGGAATTTCACAAGGAAGCTATCAACAGTTGAACTTGACTTGAAAGAAACTTACCTTCATATAGCTGACCTAGTGTCCTAGAAAATGCATGAGTTAGATTCAGCTAGCCAGTTTTTAATTATGTTTTCCTGATTCCAGCTAAGTTGCTATTTATGTCAATGAGATTAAAACGTGACTTTGCTGGATCTATGCATAGCGCTTCCTTCAGTACAGTTTTTCTATTTAATTATTTATTGCTGGTATCATTGTTATCATTTTATAAATTACTTAATGCTGCCCTGTGAATAGAACCCTAAAACACAAACAAATAAGTAAATAATCCTTGCTGGTCAATTAAATCAACATTAATTACAATCTATCAAATTGCTAATGCAATCCAATTAATGATGACTGGGGGAAAAAATAAATAAATAGCCAAACTGTATTAAGTGGGCAATACGCTTCCTAAAAGACAAGTAAATGGAAAAAAATGTATATTACCCACTAGGGTAGGAGGAATGGATAGTGAAGATGATGGAACTTGCTGAGATGGCGAGAGTTTTGAGCATTTTGAGCAGAGAAAAGACATCATCTAAATTTATTGCTGCCTTGGAATTCCTTAGATCCCTTGTGATACATAGTTTTGATGATCAGAAAAAAATAGATTATAAAAAAAATGAAAGTTATAAACATAGACTAAGTGATAAACGTGTACTTACAATGGCTGAATCAGAATCTGGTTCTTTACATTTTTTTTCCTGCACTTTTAGCTTTTTGTTTCTTTCCTTCTTTCCTTTTTTATACTTAATCTTAGTTATTTTCATAACTTAATGAAGTTATTGAACTTAATGAAAGTTATTTTCATTTTATCTTAGTTTTCATTTTTATTAATATCTCAATAAAGTTATATGTAAAAAGAAAATACTTTAAGAAGATAGTGTATTGAAATGTATATTGTCGAATTTAAAAAATGTTGATATAAAAGGCTATCCCATCAATAATAATACATATAACTAGAAGAAAAGGCTAACACATGCAATAGGTAAGATTATAAAATTTGAGGAAAATTTCACATTATACTATTAATATTTCCTGATGGATGGGTTGGTTACACAGGTGGAGTAAGGAATGCATTGGAGGAAACAGATCTCTGTAGAAGATAGAGAAGCATAGGAACTTATTTTGGAATTGTGGAAAGGAAGAGAAAACTTATTAATGTCAGATATATTGAAGCCCTAGAGAACTTTTATGTCTTTCGTTTTGTTCATAGGCACTATCCACATGTTTTCACACTTTTTTCCATAATCATGAATCTGGGAATTAGGAGGAAGGAATGCAGTTCTTTTTTCCTGGTACAATAAAAGGAGATTAATACTAATTCTGCATTTTTGTTTGGCTATTTGCATTATACAAATAGATTGCGTATTATGGTATCGTTACAGTTGTCCAAATATCTAGATCTTACCTACACACATAAATATATCTTATAAATAAGTCATATGAAGCTTAATGGTATTGATTCTCCATCAAATGATAATCAGAAGGCTAACTCGTATCTTTCTTAAAGTCCAACCTACATTTAACTTCCAATAGCTGTAATAGCCAGCAAGCAAGCAACTTCTTTAAATGTTGACAATTTGAAAAGATCCTAAATGAAAGATTACCGGGCAAACCAATCTTTCATTCCTCTGAAGTTACCTGACAAGAATCTCCAAAGGATAAAAGAATATACATTTTATCTTAATGTTAATGATAAAAAACAAAAATCTGTTCTGCATTCCCTTTCTGGTATAAAACCTGATTGATTGATTGATTGATTGACTGATTATCTGCCATCAAGTTATTGTTGAATCTTAGTGACTATATAGACACAATAAATTGATGACACATAATAAAATAATACTTACTTTCCAATTTTTTCCTTTTAATCTTTTGTATCTTCCCAGTAAGATTTTTGCCAATTACCTTCCCAGGAATACTTTTAAAATTATCCCCTTGAAATTTTTGCATCACTTTTGCTACATTTTCTTTCATCTACATATTAATCATCTTCATTCATAGTTTCTTTTACTTCATCTTTCTATCAAGCATCCTTTTCCACACTTCCCACTAGGGCTAACTACCATACTCTATGAGATAATTGTTCCACCATCCTGTTCCATTCAGTTTCTACATCTTTTTTCATTTCTCTCATTTTCCATTAATTCTGTTCAAAGTTAACTATAATATCTTACAGGTGGCCCTTGAGTTACAACCTTTTGTTTAGTGACTATTCAAACTTGCAACAGCTCTGAATGAGAGGGACCTACAATTGTTTTTCAGAGTTCTGGCCATTGGCCCTATAGTCATATGATGATGATCCAGGCACTGACTGGCTGGTTCGTAATTATAATATTGCAGCAAGCCACAGCCAAGTGATTATAATTTCCAACATATCCTGCTGACTTCCACAAGCAAAGTCAATGGGGTAGCCAGCTGGAAATCAGAATGCACAATCACCTGATGTCCAGTGTGGGCCTCAATTATGGTAATCGTGACTGCCAGAATTTCTGTCATTGAGCAATGAAGTCATGTGACATTGCACTTTATGAATACATTGTTTAGCAATGACAGTTCCTGTTATCATTGTCTGAGACTATCTATATATAGTTTTGTTTTTCTGCAGTTGTTTTATTTGTACTTTATTCATTTTCCCTCAGTGTACATCTTTTTCCTCAAACCCACATTTGTCACTACCAAAAATAGTTTCTTTCATATTCAGGATATCTCGTCATCTTTACATCCATCATTATTTCTCTCAATCTTTCATCATAAATAACAATAATCAGTTGACATAATAATATTAATCTCATACAGAAATATCAACTCCTCTTTGTCCTATGCAGCTTTATCAGATCATAAAGTGGTTATTAATAAAAGTGCCATGGAAAATTAATACAGGTATAAATGTTGTAACTATGACAAAATATGAAACCATGGATTATATTTGGAAAATCAGGTCTTAAACTCAAAACATTTATGGCATTTCTTTTCTGTTTAATGACCAAAAAGTTATTTGGGCAGTTACCATACATATAAAATTTAGAGGGAAAGTAATTGTGTTAGCTAGGAGTTAGATATTTCTTTATGATGACGAAACTAGCAATCTAAGAGCATCTTTAGGTAAAAGGGATCTATATAGAATTACATAATCCTTTTACATCTGTATCACTTAAATGACTAATGAGAGACAAGACATTTCTAAGGATATAAATTTGATTTTACAATTTGATGTGGATCATGCTACCAGTGAAATTAGGATTTTTGTTCCCAGAAAATCCAAACCAAATTAAAGTTTGCAGGTGCAAAATCTGCCTAGCATTCATCTTTCTTTAAGGCAGGGAGTCAGGGGAACACTTGTTTTTGAAAACTTAAAATAGAAAACTATTAAGGATTGTTATTTCTTCTTATTCTACTGCAGAAATACTCCACAGATTCAAAGGAGTTTGGGACATTTATAAAAACTGCTTCTCTTCTATATAACTTCCTAGATTGCCTTTGCAAAGGTACATGTTCATTCCAGAAGGTTTTGTGCAAATTAGCAATCTGTGCAGAGATCACCAAGCTTTGAATACATGGTCATTTTGCCATAAAAATGCCAACTATTTTAATTATATATCAAAAGTAATTATAATATGGTTCTATCCAGAAATCAATCAATCTATCTATCTATCTATC